>APFE030585905.1:1785-28927 GCA_000404065.3 Pinus taeda | reverse complement strand
GGGCATTGAATCCAGAGTTGGATTATGTCCCCCACAACCTGCGTAACACGGACAAGTCACCGTTTGGACTGACGTGACCCAACAGCTTACGCATCACCGTTAAGCTGCCTTTGTTGACCGTAACTTGACCCAAGTTTACCGGAGGTGCAGATGACGTGGATGGCTGAACCAATATCACAGGAACCTCGAGCACCTTGATTCCTAAGTGCCCATGTGGCTCATTTGGAAAAATGACACTTGGAACCTTGAGATTAACAAAAAGGCTGCAGAATCACTAGATGGCTGCGGAATCACCAGATAGATGCGGAATCGGCAGATGGCTACGAAATGCCTATAAATATGTCAAAATCTAAACAAAACAGTCACACATTAGCAAAGCTCACTTGATCATGCTTAATGACATCTAATGTAATGATTTGGGTGGTTTTACATTGAGAATGAGGCAAAAGAGAGAGGTAAGTGATGAAAAACAGTAGGTAATAGTGGATGATGAGGTGTAAGTTAGAGGCTCTACAGTTGGCTAAAAATAGGCTTTGAAGAAGCCACAGATATAATTGGAGGGGTTGTCACCGAAGTAACAGTTGTACTGCGAGGTGGCGGAGTCGATGGCTCTATATTGGAAAAGACGGGTGGTGACCAAATAGAGGTCGGAAAAGGAGATGATATAAAATCACGCAATGTAAGAGGCAGTCCCCCGGTAGAAGCGCTCCTACTAACATGTGCAGAGTCCATTGTGCTAGGGATTTCATCCCCTGGCATGCCGGATTCGTCAGTAGTAGTAGGTGATGGATTTTCCATGTCGGAAGGAAAAGGTTTCCGAGGAGAAGTATATTCTCAAAAAGGGATACCGTTTTGAGAAGGTTCCCAAATGGGGTTCGTAAAAAATTGGTAATCCTCATCGCCTGGAGCGCGAGAGCTGATCGGTTGTATGCTTGGAACAATAGGGAGAATTTGACTCACAATCGGACCCTCGGAAGACGAAATTGGTAGTTCCGCCAGGATGAAAATTCACAAAATCCTAAGGAAACTAGCGAAACAAGTTCCTACGCAGACTAACGCAAACAAAATTAACCGGGTTATGTGATCGTGGTCAGATAGATTTTAAGACACTTGACTTGACCTTTTCATTTTTAAAGAGTCGAGAAAAGGACGAAAATATGACTCTAGTCCCCTTCGATTGTTTAATGAGCACGAAGTGACAAGCTGCTCACTTACACCTTTTCTTTTAGAGAGTCTGAAGAGGATCAAAAGCGACTACTCTGGAAATCTAGGTAGAAGGGTTTGCCAAACAATCCGTAAAACTGCTATATACACCTTAGTGATCAGAAGAACACCAAAGACTTTACGTACGACAGTCAATCTTCCCGAATGCTGTGTTCAGTGCATTATGGTTTGTAGGGCGGCAGACTCAGCTTCCTATGGATCAAAGGTTGCAAGCCTATAGGGGTCTCCCAATATATACTCAATGGTACGTGGGAGCACAATCCGTACTGGCACCTACCGTTTCACCGTGGAGGAATCACCCAACCACTCAACGATAAACTACCAGGTTTAACGACGCTGGAACGCGTCTCTAACCTAGACCTCTAGAATGTGAGCGTTATGTTTCAATGTGTTGTTAGGTTCATTGAATTCATTTTATAGTTTATCTTTGATTAAGTCTCAGTTTCCGGTCTTACCGTATGTGGTCTCTTGAAATTTCCTAAATGCAACTGTATGCGAAAATTGTATCGTTTCGTTGAATGAATTCTAGCTACAGAAGAGTTGAGCGTTTCATACAAACAAAACGATCACAAAAATCCTAATGCAGCTAATAACAAGAAAGGAAAATCTTTTTCTTTTTTGTTTTAAAAGCAAAAAATTAACACAAAATGCTAATTAATGAAAAGCAAAAATCTTTTTTCTTTTCTTTGAAAATAGTATGATGCACTTAACGGATTTCAAGAGATATGCACAAAACAGATAATTCACTCAAAGGAATCTAAAACCATATCTGAAACATGAACAATAACCCAGCAAAGCAAAGAAAACACCAAGATCTTCAAAGAACTATGTAATCTAAGTCTCAATGAAGTCAGGTAAAAAATAAACAAGCTAAAAGTGAGGTACTTGCAGCATATAATGCAAAACTCGTACAACTACCAGAGGAATGTGGAAATCAATCAATAAATCGACTGGATCAGCAAACCATAAATCCGACAAGAGGCTCGATAAGAAAAAACCATAAAGGCTAAGATATAAAATCAATGGACAAAGGCGAACAACTGAAGGATGGAAAGAACAACCAATCAGATAACAGTCCCACAAACTTCCAGGAGATGTAAAAGGAGCAAAAAGACACAGATCCAAGCATAAAAGACTGACAAACAAGCCAATTTAGAAAATTAACCAGTTTGGCGCGACTGTCAGACTGCAACTCGCATTATCCAGAGATTGGCGCGGGTTGTCTGAGAGCAACAAGTGCCAACCAGCGCGACTGTCAAAAGAAAACTCGCGCTAATGAAGTTTGCCAGGCAAAAAACAAAACAGATAGTTCCAGGCTTGGTTTCTAGTATCTAAAAAGAGCTAGCAAGCAAGAAATAGCAAGAACTTCAACCCAGAAAGCTATTCAAACCAATAAATAAGAGAAAAATTGACATGCAAGGCAAGGTTGAAATTGTTCAGTTTGTAAATTGAACCGGAGATCGACTGAAGTGGCGTTGATCTACTTCACTTCTGCATAGCAGGAGTGTTTCGAAGGCTAATTGGCCACTCTTCAGACTCCGTCTACAATTTACAAATCAAACAATACAAAAACAAACAACAAGCTACTACCCCAGTGGAGTCGCCAAATTGTTGAACTGGTAAATCCCCTCTGCGGACAGAGGCGATCCCACTAGCCCAACACGGATCTAGCAACAATCACACAACGCTACAGACAGGTTCCTAATTGCATAAATCAGAGATCGATCATGATGATCTACTTGGAATCCAACGCTATTAGTTGTAGAAGAAACGTCGCTCCCGTTCCTTTGCTCTGGCTGGTCACAATCCCCATGCTCCTCGTGAAAAGACACCTGCACACACAAAGAACGATACAAACACAAGCGTAAAATCCAGTATATGCAATTATATATCGATCAGAAAAGATATAACTCAGATACCATTTAAAAGAGACATGAGTGGAACCATAATGATAGTCGTCTATTTATAAGTAGAAACAGAGAAAGATTACAACCAAAGGGTCTTGACGTTGAACCTCCTCTGACTGGGCAAGCAGCTAAATATGCCTTGCAAAGTGACCTCTTCTCTCTCAATATTTTGGCAGCATAACCCCTCTACAATTCTCAATTGTCACTATCAATCCAGCATGATCTTGGCACTCACAATAGCTCTAGCAAAACTAGTTGGTTTAATGCAGGGTGACAGTCATTTATAGATGGAGGAGGAGGAAGTATGGATTGTATCTAGACACCTACTGAGGATTTAGCATTGTCCCAGAATAGCCATTGAACTTGGTTGTCATGGATAAAAAGATGACACTCGACCACTTCCATGAGATTTTTCCCCAGAGAACTGCATGAACAAAGAAGGAAAAAACACTTCAGTGCGCGTTGGCTAAAAATCATAACCAAATTTAGGTGGCGGGGGCTTTGCTCTATGACAGAGTGTCCATGGGCGCACCCTCTTTGGAGGAACTGAGCCATTGGCGCGGGTAAGACACTGTGGACCCGCGCTAATGGAAAAAGGGCACTTTTTAGGGCTAATCTCCAAAAGGTGTCTTCAGGGAGTTTGAAGTTCATACTTAGGAGAATCCAATGCAAGTGTTTTTAAGTTGTGTCACTAGTCACAGGTCCATAAATGTGTCCTCCAGTGTGCGAAAGCAAGGGTAACAAGGACGGTGACCAACGGTGACAAATTACTGCGTAACAGGCAGGAAACTAAACAGTTGACTCTTTATCCTCATGCCACACCCATGATTAATAACGATAATTCAATATGGGTAGACTATGAGGATGAGGAAACCCAACCTATTTTAACTATCGGACAAGCTTTAACTCTCAAAAACTCAACTGAAGATGAAATAATCAGCAACTTTATTTCTGAACCTTCTTCGGTTAGCTCAGAGATACATAATCACCTCACTACAATCCTAGAATCAGAATCCCAGAACAACCTTGAAACTAAAAATTTATCTCAGATACTAGCTGGCAGTCCTTCCAAAAGTATGACAGTAGAAATCGAACCAGGTAAAACATTAAATATAAATCCTAACCTAACAGATGATAAAAAACAACAGTTAATGAAGCTACTTAAAGAAAATAAAGAGGCATTCACTTGGGATTATACAGACATGAAAGGGATTTCCCCTGAACTGTGCACTCACCGTATTTATATTAAAGAAGGATCCTGACCAGTTTGTCAACCCTAAAGAAGGATGAACCCCAATCTAAGGGAAATAGTAAAAGAAGAGCTTCAAAAATTGTTAAATGCAGGATTTATATACCCCATATCCAATAGTGAATAGGTTTCTACGCTAGTAATAGTACCCAAAAAAAATGGGAAATGGCGAGTATGTGTAGACTATAGAGCCCTAAATAAGGCCACCCAGAAGGACCATTTCCCGTTACCATTCATTGATCAGGTATTAGATAACTTAGCTGGTAAGAAGTTATTTTCCTTTTTGGATGGATTTAGCGGATATAATCAGATAAGAATTGCACCCCAGGACCAGGATAAAACCACTTTTACTAGCCCTTGGGGGACCTTTGCTTACAGGGTTCTCCCATTTGGGCTATGTAATGCCCCAGCAACATTTCAGAGAGCGGTCATAGGTATCTTTTCTGTGATAAATGATTCCTTAGAAATTTTTATGGACGACTTTACTCCTTATGGAACAACCTTTGAAGATGCTCTGCAGAATCTTGAAAAAGTACTTAAGCAGTGTATTGAAGCACATATTGCCTTAAGTACTGAGAAATGCCATATGATGATGAATGAAGGCATTGTATTAGGCCACTTTGTTTCATTATTAGGAATTCAAGTCGATCCTGCAAAAATACAGGTAATTTTGACCCTCCATATTCCCAAAACCCAGACAGAAGTAAGCAGTTTCTTAGGAGATGCAGGGTACTGCAAAAGATTTATCAAATATTTTTCTAAGATAGCTTCCCCTCTGTTTGTGTTATTAACAAAAAACGCTGAATTTAAGTGGACTGATGACTGTGAAAAAGCATTTGATCAGATTAAACATCAGTTGTCCATAGCTCCCATTTTGAGAGGACTAGATTGGGCACTCCCCTTTCACATATCCTCTTATGCCTCAGACACTGCCATTGGAGCTGTCCTAGGACAGGAAGAAAATGGTCTTCCCTATGCCATTTACTTCATTAGTAAAAACATGACTCCCGCAAAACTTAATTCCACGGTCACTGAGAAAGAATTTCTAGCAGTTATTTATGCTATCAACAAATTTAGGCATTACATCACTGGTTATACTACTTTTGTGCATACTGATCACTCGGCCATTAAATACTTAATGAATAAATCAGTTACAAATGCTCGAGTCACTAGATGGTTACTGTTATTACAGGAATTTGATATCACAATTGTAGATAGACCAGGAAAAGAAAATGTAGTTGCTGACTTTCTTTCTCGATTGAAAACTAATGAAAATATTCCAGTAGATGATTCTTTTCCCGATGAGTATTTATTTGCAGTCTCTGCCCACTCACCTTGGTACGCAGATATTTCCAACTACTTAGTTGCAGGAAAATTACCATCACACCTATCGCACAGAGAAAAAAGGAAAATCATTCAGCAGAGCGCTAGGTACAGCTGGATAAGCGGATGTCTGTTCCACACAGGAATAGATCAAGAGATCCGGAGATGCATTAGGGAAGACGAGATTTATGATATACTAAAGGCTTGTCACGATGGCCCTTGTGGAGGACATTTTGCAGACAAAAGAGCAGCACACAAGGTACTTAGAATGGGTTATTATTGGCCATCACTTTCTAAAGATGCCAGAAAATATGTGAAGGCTTACGACAGCTGTCAAAGAATGAGCCAGCCTAACCATAGGGATGAAATGCCACTTAATCCCCAGGTAACTCTTGAACCTTTTGAGAAATGGGCATTAGATTTTATAGGTCCCATTAATCCTCCATCTAATCAAAGAGTGTACATATTAGTATGCACGGATTATATGACTAAATGGGTAGAGGCCAAAGCACTCATTAAAGCTAATGAAGAAGCAGTACTAACATTCTTATTTGAAGAAATCTTTGTTAGATTTGGACTACCTAGAGAATTAGTCACTTATGGAGGACCTCCTTTTAATTCTCATGGCTTCAAAAATACGCTACAAAAATATCATATCAAGCACAAAATGACTACACCGTACCACCCCCAAGCAAATGGGCAGGTGGAAAGTACCAACAAGGTCATAGAAGCCATCTTAACAAAAACGATAAAGGAGAATAGAAGGGACTAGTTTCAGAGGTTGCCCGAGGCTCTATGGGCCTATAGAACCACTTGGAGGAATACAACAAGCTTTTCACCCTATGAATTAGTTTTTGGAAAGAATGCTATTTTGCCTGTAGAGTTTGAGATTAAAACCTTAAGAATTGCCTTAGCTGTTAAACTTGATTTAACTGATGCACAGACAGCCAGGTTGCAACAGCTTCAGGAATTAGATGAGAAAAGAATAGATGTCGTCCATCAAACAACTATGATACAGCAACAAAGAAGCAAATGGCATGACAGAACCATCAAGCAAAAGCAGTTCAAGAAAGGTAACTGGGCTCTACTTTATGATTCCCGTTTTGAGAATTTTCAAGGGAAGCTAAGAACAAGGTGGTTAGGGCCATATGAAGTGGATGTTGTTTTTCCAAATGGAACAGTTAGACTTTTAACAATTGATGGGAGCAGAACAACACTGTTAGTGAATGGCTACTGACTTCGGTTATATCAGCGGCCGGTTTCAAAAAAAGATTTTAAAGCCACTTGCATGGCAATAAAACAATATTCTTTTCCAGGGGAGCTTGTTGTCCCTTAAAGCACTTGAGTTTCTATTATTTATGTAATTTTTTTTTAGGTTAGATATTCTTTTTTTTTAAGAAACTAATAAATCCTGCCAAGGATTGCGACATTACATTTCAGTATTTTGCAGATTTTAGCTTGGGAAGTAGCTGAGAACAAAAGTTTCAAAGGAATTACTTTTCGGACTCAGAACTCTTGTTGCTGCAACACCATTCCCTGTTGCTGCAACACCATTCCCCGTTGCTGCAACACCACTCCTATTGCTGCAACACCATTCCCTATTGCTGCAACACCATTCCCTGTTGCTGCAACACCATTCCCTGTTGCTGCAACACCATTCCCTGTTGCTGCAACACCATTCCCCGTTGCTGCAACACCATTCCTGTTGCTGCAACACCATTCCCTGTTGCTGCAACACCATTCCCTGTTGCTGCAACACCACTCCTGTTGCTGTAACACCATTCCTTGTTGCTGCAACACCATTTCTTGTTGCTCCAACACCATTCCTATTGCTGCAACACCATTCCCATTGCTCCAGCACATTTCCCGTTTTTACAAACGTCTTCTTCCCGATGATATTACATCATTCCCTATTGCCACAACAACAATTTTCCATTGCTGCAACACCAATCCCAGTGCTACAACATCGCTTCCCGATCACGGAATACCCTTCCTAGCAAATTCCCTCACGTAGGAAAACACCAGTCTTACCACTTCAGCCCCCAAGGAACAAATTTTGATAAAATATACCACTTCTTGTGATGATTACAACACCCTACTATCACTTCCCGTCATTATCATTACAAATCACTGGTATTCCCACGCTTTCAAGATCCGCGGTAATCATTATGATCCAGCAGAAGACAAGACAAGACTTTTTGACGCAGCAATCAAAAAGGTAAAATACGAAGGTACGCATGATTATGTATGGACATTAAATAATAGATAATGCGGAGACGTTGATAGGACTATCAAATAATTGTACTTTCAATCATATCACTTACACGTAGGAGGGGGGATTACCAAAGCAACTCTTATAATGACATACTATGCCAACTACCGCCACCCTTAACTCTCCCGGTAATATGTAAAAGCCACCCTATCACGGCATGTTACCATTTGCGACGTTTTACTCTAAACTGAAATTGGAAGCTCGGCTCTGAACTCTAAAATTCACTGAAACAACAGCTATGGGAGGAACCCTCATTACACATGAACCTGGCACGACAATAGTCCTTGAACTCTATCCGGAGATTTATCAAATTTTCTTGCAAGCAGGATGGATAGAGTACTTCAGGAGACTTCCGGACTTTGACGCGCAGCAAGTCCTTGAATTTGCATGCAATTTAACAAAAGGATTCTCTGTCGTCCAGGGAGTTCAAATCCCAGTCACGGAGGAAATTATAGCCCAAGTTACCGGGCTACCAACTAATGGCACACGGTGGTTCAGCAGAAAGCACCTGATTCTTAATGTGCAGCAGGATTTTCTCCGACCAGGCGAGCAGGTAGAGCCCAAGGGCAGAGGCGTAGCACTTCGGTCGTTACCTCAACCGTGGCCAAAAGTCGCTAAATTTGTCAAGCAATATCTGACGTGCGAAGGCCACTACCAGGTAATTTACCAGCACGATTTCATCCTGTTGAATCATTTGAGAAATGGTCAGTTAATAAACATGCCATATTATCTATTGGGTTGTCTCAAAAACATGTCACGTTATGCTGTTAATGCAAAGCGTCCAATTCTTTCCTTAAAACACCACCGCTTAGCCCAATTGCTGATTAATAGAGCCCTCGCTCTAAATAACCCTCCACCCCCCATTAATCCCCATCAGGAGGCAAAAATTCCACAGCCGGAACATGAAATTCCTCATCAAGAAGAGGAAATTCTTCACCAAGCTGAGGACACACCTCAGCAAGATGAAGAACTTCCTCAGCAAACGGAGGACATGCCTGAACAAATCCCTCTAGAAAACCCTCAGCACGCAGAGCACATTCCTGAACAACTCCACCAAACACCCCCGAAAGTTGCTGAGAATGAACAAGCAGCAGTAGAAATAACCATGAGAACAACCCCATCTCCCAAAAGAACCAATTCTTCCATTCCCATACTTGGTATTTCTACTGATGATTCCAATGACAATATCCCCATTACCCTGCTTAAACGAAAAATGCAGCAGGGAAAGAAAACCCCATCGAAAAGAAGAAGAACTAGGGTTTCAGCTAAGGCACCTGCTACTCCAGCTACTGTCCCTATCCTAAAGAAAGCTAGCCTGAAGAGAAAAACGCCTGAATTCCCTGCTTCTCTACCAAAGCGAAGAACTCGGTCATCGGTAGCCGTTGAATCTCCTAATTCCTCCAGTTCACCACCCATCACTATAAGGATCCGCACTCCCACCAGTCCTCAAAACTCCTCTCCCTCACCCTCGGAAGCTAAGATGCAGAGTGTTCATAGCTTTGTGACATCATATTTTAAGACAGCTGACACACAAGAACTAGCTGCCGACACCCAAGGTAATAGTGACCAAATGGATGCAACACAAGAAACAGCCGCTACCCCAGGTGACACACAAGAACCACCTGTGGGGAATACTGATCAAAATGATGAAACACAACCTCTGCCTCCACTGGAATCTACCGCTCCACAAGACTAGCCTACCATACCTGCCCTGCAGGAAGAAATTGAATTTCTGAAATCTTAGATTCAGGACTATCAGGAGGAAATAATAAGGGTCAAGGAAGCATATCAGAATGAATTCAGCCTGCATGTTTTAGCACGAGTAGCATCTGTAGCAGAGAAAAGTAAGGATAATGAATATGTGTGTACCAATTGTGGTGAAATATATACTGAAGCAGGATATAAGGTAGTGGCAGAACCAATGAAGGAAGCCTCCGTTGTTGTAGATGAAACAAAAGAACATGTTGACACACAAGAACCAACAGGCTCTCCAGAAAAGGTGCAGGCAAAAGAACCTGTTGTCACACAAGAACCAACAGGCTCTCCAGAGAAGGTGCAGACAGAAGAACCTATTGTCACACAAGAACCAACAGGCTCTCCAGAGAAGATGCAGGACCAAACTGAAGAACTTACTGACACACAAGAACCAGTAAGTTCTCCAGAAACTGCACAAGATCAAACTGAAGAGCTTACTGACACACAAGAACCAGTAAGTTCCCCAGAAACTATGTAGGAAGAAACAGGGAATAAGAAAGAGGAGAATACAAATTCACTCCGGCCTACCCAAATTTCAATGGAAGAAGTACTTACACAAGAATCAGGAAATGAATAAGAAAGATTGGACTCACCCAGCCCTATTCAAATTGCCAAGGAACGAGAAGAAGAAGAAAATGAGGAAAAAGGCACAGACTCACCCCGGCCCACCCAAATCACCATGGAACAAAATGAATCAGTACAACAGGAAGAAGAGACACTAGCCGGAAATGAAGAGAAAGATGTTGGATCATCCCAGCCTACTCCAACAGAGCAGATTATCCTTGTTGATGCCTTTACACAAACAGAGTTTCCCTCTGTTAGTGATGTATGCACAGAAACAGATAGTTTTCAAGCATTAAAAGGAAAATGGTGGAGAGAATATGAGCAGTCACAAGGCAAAGCATTCCAATAGCAAAAAGGGACCTGTTTCAATCATGCATATAGGAACTGGGAAGCACTTGAGCAATGTAGAGCTCAATACAAAGAAATTATGGAATTAAAAGCCAGATTGTCCCAGATGTTTGAATTATTCCAAAGAATACTTGCCACAAGGAAACCCTCTTTCAATTATGCAACATTCTTGAGGGAAAGACTGACATTTTTACAGATAAAGGCTGTAAGAGAAGGTAGACCTCATCAAGTGGTTACATCAGAGCAATTTATGCAAACTTTTGCAGAGGCACCTAAAAATGATCAAAACCTGTTATGTGAGCTTTATCTCCATAATGAAGCCATGTCCGAAGAAAGAAACATGAATATGTTACCTGTGGTTGGCGACATACATCTGAGAGCTTTCATCTCCTTTTTAGCCAACTAGCTTACATGGCAGAATGCCTTTATCTCAGCTCAACATAATGAATAGAATTGCCTTCTGTGGATTAGGGCTGAACCACAGAACGCAACCACTTTCATTGCACAACATCAAACAATGATAAATGATCCTGATATGAAAGACCACGTCACGCAACTACAAGCAGTAGTCCTGAAAGACTACCAGCACTATCTGAAAACCAAGGCACCCTTGGCTGTCAAGGCAAACAATTTGTTTTGGGAAAACTGCCCCAAAGAGAGGCAGGAATATCACCCTTATAATCCATCAAATTTACAGGTAGCACTCACAAGGGTACCTTACTCTATTAGATGCATGCAACACTGTGCTGAAAGCTGGATGGGCTACAGATTTAAATTTCCACTTCTATGGTTATCTGGTGAACAATATAAGGGCCAGTTTGGACTATCCAACAAGGAAGAAGCAACAACATGGAGGCATATACAGACTATCTGTGGGTTCAGAAAGAAGTTTGATGTCACTTCCTATAACTATTGTCTTAGTAATCTACACTGTTCATCCCAGTACTCCGACTCGGACTCAGAGTAAACATTGCATGAGGACATGCAATCTCTTCAGTTGGGGGGGATGTTAGGACTTAGAATTGACCAATTTTGACCTTATATTTTTGCCATAATATTATCCTTTTCAGTCATAAGTTGTAAGCTTTGATTACATAATGACTTAATCACACCAAGGTATGAAGTAAATTTCCGCATATCTGTATGTTTAATTGTTCATTGCATATTCGTGAGTATCTTTATATTTATCTTTGGAAAAGCTGACTAAGTTGCCAAGTAATTGTCTTAAGCCTGCATGAATTATAATTTATAGTTTCTGTAACACCAGAAACAGCAACTACGCAGTTGCCGCAACACCAGAAACAAAAACTACGCAGTTACTGCAACACCAGAAGCAGCAACTACGCAGTTGCTATAGTCAGCAATAGCAACCATCTAAAGCAGGCTATTTTGCAACAGCTGGGAATAAAAAGCGACAACTATCTGAAGAACGCTAACGCAGCATGATCAAGCAACTATCTAAAGCTGGTAGAACACAGTTACCATTGCTTAAATCAGGAACAACATGGGGAAACGACAAAGGATTACGAGAATCCCAAGAAGACGGTCGAAGTCGATTACCAGCTGTGTAACAGCCAAAACCTAAAAAAGAATATATTATTATACTGTTGTAACAGCGTTCTGTAATTCTTATTTTTGATAGAATGGGTTAACTGAATGGACTGTAATAATCTATTGTAATAGATGTCTCCTCTATAAAGAGGAGACATCTACATTAGAAGGGGGGGATTGTGGTCTGTAAGTGAGATTTTGAGAGACATCAGCAAGTCTTAACTTTATTGTACTTGAATCTTTTGGCAGATGAATAAAAGATTGTTCTGAGCACTTAATCTAGCCTTTGTGTTCTGGGGAATCTTGTGAGAGGGACTGGGCCCACCTTCCTCACAAGATTCACCCATTTACTTTTCTGTCAAGTGTGTAAGTGTGTGATAGTTTCTTTCTGCTGATACTCTGTTTGGATTCTGTAGCATTACCTCTGGTATTTCCATTTTGCTAGTACTCTGTTTCATTAATTGATTGAAGTTGTGCAAGGATATTTCACCAGTGAATTAGAGTGCAGTGTGTATTAGCAATCTGGTTACAGGGGCAGGTGCTGAACGTCCTCACTTGGAGGATAGGGTCCTGATCCTCTGCCAACAGAGCATCCATCACTTTTCTTTTCAGATTCGTAATCTTAATTAATTACTTTCATTTTATCGGTACTGTGATAACTTAGTGTAAGAATCACGTATACTACAGCTTTTAATGCTTTTAGAACTAAGTACATACAGTACGCGGTAGCCTTTGGAATAAAAAGACTTTCCCAGGTTGAAAACTAATGTGGTACTTGATTGTTTAATCAATAAACAATCCAACTAGCCAACACATAACAAAGGAATAACTCCCCTTTGGTGAACGATAAAGGGGTGATAGTGTGACTGAAAGAGGCTTTGGTCCATTTTTTTTGTGCTTCATTATGCTAGAGAGACTCTCGCCGAATTCCATCAATGCGTTCCAGCTACACCAACCTTTGCTCTAAAGGTGTGGTGTCAGAGAGAAGCTTGATGGCCAAGTGAAAGGTAGGGATCTCATACTCAATGGGGAGAACAACTTCAACCCCATAGAAAAATTGGATGGGTTTGAATCCCATGGATGCTTTGACTGTGGTGCGGTATGCCCATAAGGATGAAAACACCGTGTGGTGCCAGCTAGTTTTATGGTTGTTCACCATATGCTGCAACATTGCTTTGAGGACTATGTTGATAACTTCTACCTAGCCATTGGATTGAGGGTAGTATGGACAAGCAAACTCATGAGAGAAACCAAGGTGTTGGGATAACTCCTGAAATATCTCATTTTCGAAGTGTTTGACATAATACAAGACCAACTCTTTGGGAACACAACCGTTTTATGACATGGTTAAGGAAAATCCGTGCAACAACATTGGTGGTGTTATTATATGTGGCAATGGCCTCTGCCCATTTGGTGAACTAGTCGATGACGACCAAAATGTACTTATGGCCCCTTAAAGATGGACGGTTGAAATTCATGAAGTTTATGCCCCATTTAAATAAGGGGTCAACGTTGATTACTGCGTGTAGGGGGGTCGATGGAGCTCGCACCTTATGAGTGTATTTTTGGCACTTCCCACATCTCTTAACTGCTTGAATGTCGTCATAGAATAGTGTGGGCCAGAAATAATCGCCATGGAGGATTTTCAAAGCGGTAGCCATCCTTGATAGGTGCTTGCTGCAAGCTCCACTATGGAAATCATTTAAGACCTGCTCAACTTGTTTGAGAGTAAGGAATAAACAAAGGATGGTGTCGATGCCTCGACAATAAAGGACGTCCCCAAAAAGGAGATAACATGGGGCTTTGTGGTAAACATGACTCTAGTTGTCGTGAGTGAGCTAAGGTCTAAAATTTTGAGTCTGTAGAAAGAGAAGGATGTCATTTTACTAGGGGTCATATGTTGCTATAAAGAACATGTGTTCGTTGGGGAAAGCATCATTAATAGAGGACCATCAAGTCTGTATAGGGATATTTCTAATGAACTTAGTAAGGATAAGTGCCTTCTTTCTCTTGGGGGAAGAAAATTGTAGGAAAAATTCTTACAGGATAACTACCCATCGAGCTTCTTTGTAGTTCATCATATGAAGAGTGAGAAAATACCTCATGGGATTGATATTTTCTATTGTGGTGGTGGTCCGTAAGATGATGTAATGCCAAATATTTTTTACGGATTGTACTAGCACTAAGTTTGTCTTTTCGAATGACTCATACTTCAAGGCAAACCCAACGAGGTTCTTACTAATGTAATAGATTATGTGCTCTCTATTATCAGTTCCTTCTTGAACTAATGCCCCAGCAATTGTGACATCATATGCTGATAGGTAAAGAGTGTAGTCCTTATTGTGGTCATGGGGGCTAATCAATGAAGCTTGAGCTAATGCATCTTTTAGGGCTTCAAATGATTTTTGTGCCTACTCATCCCATGGAAGGGAATATCCTGATGAAGGAGGTGCAAAAAGGAATTTTCACAAGTGTTGTAGTCAGGTACAAAGCAGCATAAGGAGTTGGCCTTGCCTACAATCTTGGTAGCTACTTTAAAGGTCTTTGAGGGGGAACTTCCTGGATGGCATGCACCTTGAGAGAGTTGACTCTAATACCTGGCTGGGAAACAATGAATCCCAGTAGTCTTCTTGAAGTGACATAAAAGACACAGTTGAGAGGATTCAATCATAGGTTGTATTGTCGACATCTCTAAAATACTAGACAGAGATCCTCTAAATGATCCGTGTGCCTTTTGGATCATACGGTGAAGTCATCCAAATAGGCGATGATGATATGAGCCAAATCATGGAAGATGTAATTCATGGCCTCCTGGAAGGTGGTGATAATATTTTTAATACCAAAGGGCATGACTTAATATGCGAATGTGCCCCACGGGGTTGTGAAAGTTGTTTTATACAGATCCGTATAGTAAATTTGAATCTGATTATACCCTGAGAACCCTTCCATGAAATATATTGCTTCATGACCAGTGTATGCATCAATGAATTGGTCAATTAATGGTGTAGGGTAATTTTCCTTGTGACATTCCTTGTTCATATCTCGAAAATTAGTACAAATGTGAATGGTGCACTGTTTTTTGATGACATGTACATAGTTTGAAACCCAAGAAGTGTAAGTGATAAGATAAATGAAGCCATCTTTATGGAGATTTTCAATTTCCTTCTTGATTTCTTCAGCTTTAGAAGGACGGAGTTTACACTTCTTTTTCCTAATAGGGTGAGCATCAACTTAGCTCCACAATGGTGGGACTGATGTTTAGCATCTTAGAGTAAGTCCATGCGAAGATATCCCTATATTATTGAAATAGGGATTTGTATGAGGACACCTCCTTTGGGTACCATGTGGGCCCCAGTGATATATCTTCAACAATGCCAGGTTTTCTTGAAATATTGACCTTAATGGTAGGTGAGATATTTTACATGTTCCCTTCCTCGAATACATCTAGTGCAGGGATCGGATTTTTAAACCAACCTACATATGCTGGTGGCAGGAAATCATTTGACTCTATTATGAAAATATCATGGCTAGGTACATCAATAGGTACAGATGTTTTTTCAAGTAGGAAGAAAGAACGGTGATGCATGGCATCCCATGGACACTCAGGCTTTATCATGGCCTCAAGAATATCTTCATCTAAGTGAAAACAATTATCTAATGTTGAAATGGGTTGCATGAGTTCGTGACGGTGGAATTTAGGTTTAGTTGTGTTGGTAGACAAACAAGGAAATGATTCAGCTGTTGATTTTGTAGAACTGAGTGAAGTTGACAATGTGCATATGGGATGGGTATACATAGTTGGTGGTGTTACCATCATTGTGGTGGGTTTATCCATCTCAACACCAAAAATTGATGAGCAATTAACATGAATTAGGGTTCCTCCAGAAGAGGAAATGAATTGTATGTGATGTTGTGTGTTGTCCGCATTAGGTGTTTGTAGTATCTCTGTAATGGTGGATTGATGGGTGGGAGTAGGTTCCCACAATAACATCAACGTCCTAGGAGCCAATGTATCTTCTTCTATGAGGGGTTGGTGTTCGAGGATATGGTGAACTTAGGGACGCTGAATTCTAAGTTGTCCAAATGCTCATAACAGAGGACATGTCTCTAAATTATGATAGTCGTTGTTACAAGCATTGCATGCAAGACTAGTTCTAACATGATAAATAGTGTGGATGTCATCATTTCCCATAGTGTGAGAGATGACACAAAGTTTATGACATGAGACTGGGCACTTCTGAGTGTCGGTCGCCTCTAGACCTTAGTATCTGCATGTTGTGTTACCCAACATAATTTTGCCTCAATGTTGCTTTTGTTTCTCAGAAATGTGGAAGGTATTAACAATTCCGCATATGATTTATTTGTGAGCAGATGTGATAGTGATCATGTGAGCATATAACTTTATTTGACTGAGTAGGTCAAGGAATATGAACCAACAAGTGAAATACATCTCTGATTTTGCTCAACTCCTAGCATTGATTGACCAGATGGTTGGGTTTATCGCATAGGGTGCATGTGTAGGGAGGGTGCATGTGGCATTGGATGCCTAAATGAACCGTATGCAGTGCTTCTTCCTTGAACATGCAAACAATTGTTTTAGATCTATCATCCCTTACTGGCATGACATTAACCTGAGATGGTGTATCTGTTTGGGCAGATGCTAAGTTCTTAGCGATGAATTGGCACATAAAACCCAATCTTTCACGATATTGGGGAGGGGTTGGGAAAAACAAAGTATGATGGTTGCATGTACCAAGGTGGAAACTATGGTGTTTACACCTAGCTTTCTTGTTAGGGACAACTTAAGGGGTAGGGTACCATTTCCCAAATTCTCATAACTCAAGACATTGGTTAATAAGATGGTCTGGTTCATCACATAAAGCACACAAAGAGGAAGGTTCATGTGTCACTAATTCTAGTTTCCTCCTTGTAATGTGTGAGGTTGTGTGACCATGGGTGTTAGGAGAATATAAGCACAAAGCTTCTTCCTCAAAAAACAAAAAATATGGTTTTGGATCCATCATCCACCACTGGTATGGCAGGAATTGATGGAGCAAAGGTGTTGGCTTAGGCTAGTGCACTTAATTTATCTCGATATCGAGGGATTTTAGGGTAATGATGAGTGAAATGGTCGTACTCCGCACATATAGTGCATGCATGGTTGGTGCGCAATGCCTTATTACATGCTGGGGTGGCCTTTTCTCTAGTAGGTGGACGTGGGGCCACTACATTTTTGGGGCATGCAAAAGATATTTTAACTCTTCTATCTCGGGGCACATGTTGGTAGGGTGCCCAACTACTTCTCACAAAGCACAGGCTAGAGGTATCCTGGATGAGGAAGAGTTTGAAAATTCCACCTTCTTACGTTTTTTCTTATCCCTTTTGCTAGTAGCAGTTGGTGTCGATGCAAACATGGCTTAATTTGGGGTGGTTTCCTAAGGAGGGGCTACAAGAATGATGCATGTCAAGGTGATATTTGAGTTTTCTGACATGCCTTTAAGGAGCTAGATACCAAACTGGTATTGTGAGAGCCATATATGGAAGTAAGTGTTTCGATGACTTGGTGCGAGACAAAACTAGATGGAGCATATAAAAGGGTTTTTGGGTGATAGCATATGGTAGGAACATATAATCAATAGCTGTAGTGTTGATGGTGTTTGGAATTGGTTCCTGATCTTAAGGGGTGTTTAATGAAATCGTCATGCACATCAGGGCTCTTGTGGCTACAGGAATGGCCTCTAGCAAAGGTGGGTCTCCAAGGTATGTACCAAGGAGCATTAATTATTAAAATTATCGAGATATGAATTTAGTGTAGGTTGTGATAAAAGTTAGCACAACATCAGGGGTAGTTAATTTCTTCTTCTCATAATATGTGAGTTGGTCAACTATAACAATTTTCCCATCATGAGGGAACATCATTATCCTAAATACAGAATATGCCACTGAATCATTGCATACATGTAACTTCAGCCAAGAAGGATATT
Organism: Pinus taeda; assembly: GCA_000404065.3. Classification (NCBI taxonomy): domain Eukaryota; kingdom Viridiplantae; phylum Streptophyta; class Pinopsida; order Pinales; family Pinaceae; genus Pinus; species Pinus taeda. Next base: position 10,750 of record APFE030585905.1, on the reverse strand, counting down.
GTAATCCAACTGTGCATCCATGACTTCTATGCCAATGAGCATCGTTTTACCAGCAAGTTGTACTAGAATATCTTGGTATAGGACTACGGGAGCAGAAGGGCACCTGTTGTATGCTATGAGAGCAATGTCAAATGGTTTGAGTTTGTGAGATCCAATTTTTTGAAAAACTGTTTTGGACATAATACATGTGGACGATCTCTGATCAACTATGCAACAGTGGATGGTGATATTCCTTATTGAGACTAAAATTTGGAAGGCGTCAACCAATGGAAGACGTAGGGTAGAATTATATAAGTCAAAATCCATTACATGATAATTGACAGGATCAATTTCTCCTAATGAAGAAAGTAAGGCTTTCCATTAGGTTGGGCATGTTTGTAATCCTTCCAATTCTGACATAGCTCAAGGAGATTGAGCTAAGTCATCAACTATGCTATAATTGTGAGAAACCATTGAGTTATGTCTTGTTCGTTGTAAAGGCCCTTTGACCATATTTTAGATGGGTTATATGGGGAATTGAGGGATTGTCAAAGGTGTTATAGGTACTGTAGTGGTCAAGGTGTAAGGGTTGGTTTTTGGTGGAGTTTTGTAATCTTGGTTCTGCTTCTACAGGAGAATGGCTTCCCTTTCCATATAAATTTTGTGACTTGAGGAATTCTAGGAACTTCCTCCAAGAGGATTTTGATAGTGTTGTTAGGAGGGTTCCTGCTGAGTATTTACCATTCCTTGATGCAGGAAAGTATTCTACATTACTATAATTTGTTGGTTTTTCCCCTTTTCACCCATATACATTTCATACTCTTCGACTCTACGAGTTGAGGGAAATAATGGGTGTAATGAACATATTACCCACAAATGGAACAAGCATTATTAGTTTGTAGATTGGGATTCTTATTTTTCCATTGTGGGTCATTATTGGTCTATCCCTAGTTTGGGTTCCAGTTGGGGTTTCTCCCAGCTGGTGCTTGCGGGGGTTGTTGTTAATTATTGCCCCCCATCTAGGATCTACTTTTGGCTTGTTATCTCCTTTTTTCTTAGTATTGTGGGTGGATTAGTTGTGTTTAGATGTTAGATTGGTTGTTTTTGTTGAGGGAGAGAATGTTACACAAAATTAACCCCATCATTTTTTTGTGTTAGTGGGTTATTCTGTTGAGTTGTTGGAAAAGGGAAATATTGGTTCTCGTATCCTTGGTTAGAATATGTTCTTTGGGAAGTGGAAACTAATTCCATGGTCCTAAGAGGATATGCATTTCCCTGTGTGGGAGGATATTATCTCCCCTGTGTGGGGGGATATTGGCTACCCTGCATGGGAGGGTATGGGCCAACCTGGATAACAAGGTTCTGTAGAGGGGTAGGTTGACTGGGATAATATCCTATGTTTTGTAGTGGAGGTCTTGCAAGCATGGCACCAAATCATTGGCCATTGCATGTACTTCCAAAGTACTCGAAGGTATTTCCTAGTTTATTTTGGGCTATGGTCCCAATCAACCCGTCTGTAGTACTATATGCACCTAGTAACTCGAGTTGAAAAGTTTATAGGTGGGGTGCATCTGAAAGGACATGCTAGAGGTATCTAGATTGCATGTATATGAGCTCTAATTGTTGAGATTTGTTGATAGCATCTTCCTCATTTTTGGCAGATGAATTCACCACATCTTTTGAGAATTCTCATGTGAGAGATATTAAAAACAAGTTGAGGAGGATTTTGGCCTCCATATGAGATTTGCACAAACTACGAAATTTTCACCATTCATGAATGTGGTCTGATATGTATGTAGCATAGGTTTGATTGAAATGGGTTAGGAGTTCTAGTCCCAAGTCCTGGTGGACCGGAGAGATATTAAAAACAAGTTGAGGAGGAGTTTGGCCTCCATATGAGATTTGCACAAACTATGAAATTTTCACCATTCATGGATGTGGTCTGATATGTATGTAGCAGAGGTTTGATTGAAATGGGTTAGGAGTTCTAGTCCCAAGTCCTATCGGACCGGGAGTTGGAAGAATGCGAGGAATGTTGTGGCAAGAGAACCAAAGTTCCCATGTGACCTAGACGGTTGGCCTATGTACAATTTTGTTGCGGGCCCTATGAGGGTGTGTTGAAATAGTTGCAGGTGATAGTGACTTTCCTGATAATGTTAGATGAACACCAAAGTCATGTTAATTTTTGATAGGGATACACTGTTATTTTCTTTGATAATTACATTTCTTCATTAATACATTAATTTCAACCCATATCATCATTACATTATTAAGATCTACATCATTATTCATCAACATATGTAATTATATAGAAAGAACAACATCATCATGATCAATGCAATAGAACATAAAGGAACAAGAAACAGAAATCATGCACACACATAGAGACACCAAGTTCGGTCCGAGACCAGGGAAAAAACCACTATGGGGAAAACCCTGCAAATATTCTTCTTCTTAGATCATCATCAAATGATTCAGTAAAAGAGAGTATAATGATCCATAACTTTATCTATGCAAAAAAAAAAAACCATGATATCCATGAAACAGATCTAATCATGCTTATAATCACAACCCTGATTCTGATGACTGTAGTGTGTTGTCACTGACTGTAGACAACTACTAGATACTATTGTCATTGTGTTGAACACTATTGTCACTGAGCAGAATCTTCAAAATACTAAAATATCAACTTTGAGTCCTGGATGCAGGGAGGAGGGCCTGTGTGAGTGTCTATTGAAATTTTGGACGCTCTCTATAGATCTGGAAGACTATGTCTGTAACAGATATGGATGCTCCTAGGTTAACTAGATGAGGGCGTATATAGTAAAACATACGAATATCTACCTGAAACCCTGGACACTCTCATAAGGATTTTTTGCGAGTGTTTATGGCAGCTCAGATGCTTTGAGGACCATAATGTGCATGTGTTTGGGGACCAAACTGAGCAGTGGAAACCCTGGCCTCCTGAATGCTCCCATAAAAACTCTATGCCAATGTCCAAGGCTCCCTGGATGCTTTTAGGACCATACTATGCCAATGTCCAGGGACAAAAATACTCAGTTACATGCCAGTGCTTGAGATCCAAAAAACCATAGAGAAGTGTGAGATTAGGCCTTGTAGTTTTAGACCCTTTACGCGAGATTTCCTCCGTCAGACTTGTGCGAACCAAGACAATAAGAGAAGAGAAGATGGCTTGATCAAAATGTGTCTAAATGAGCTTGAGGTCTCTTATATTTATAGGCAATCATGAGGGTCCACTTGGGGTTGAGGTTGACCTATCCAATTTAGCATGTTCTTAGGGCCGACTTAACCCAATATACATGAGTGAATAAATAATTTCAAAAAATAAATTTATCTTGTCCAAATAAGGTGATATTTAGGTTGATTTTGGTCCTCTCGAAAAGAGGAATCTAATGAAATCATCATCTCGGTCATCTGAGTTGTCCAGGTGGAGTTTGATAGCGGTTGCAAAAATTAATGCTCCCTATCAACTAGGGAGAATTCCACCTGCCAATATTTGTCCATCAATCAATATGCCATTATTGTTTATTCAAGTGTCATCATGTATCATCCCTGATAATATTTTCATGTAGTCATAACGCCATGACCACCTAAAGTATCTCATCATCACAGATCATCAATGTACATCTCAATCTATCCCTTGATTATTATTCCTTATCTCTTGATTAGTCTTTCTCTTATGCTAAAAATTCTCGAATCTAGAAGACGAAGAACTTTTTGCCAGAGGGAAGCTTAAGCTACCACCCTCTATCCATTAGGCTACTAGATATAATCTCTGCCAGTAGGATAATACCTGGAATATCATCATCAATCATCATTAGAGATCATATCATCAAGGAGCACATCTAAACCTGGAACCACATCGGGGAACACATCTCAACCTAGAATCTCATAGGGGAGATATACATCTACAACCCCATATCGAGCAATAGGATATCCAAACACACAGGGGTGCAAATCTCGACCCTGGGATCTCATCAAGGAGCTCAATCTCAACCTGGAATTTCATAAGGTCATATCAACCCATCCTATTTCATATTGATCTTCCCATCAATGACCCTAAATAGCCATGTCATAGAACACCTGCATCATAATTGACTGGGGTTATACACTCCACGTACACTCTCAACCTGTTGTCCAAACGAGGAGCAGTATTCCCGACAAGCCCATTCTATTGGTATGATTCCAACTAGGGTATACTCCGCAAAGACGAGAAAGGGGAGCAACATTATCCGACCTTGTGAAGAAAGGGGAAAAACATCTACAATCCTATGGGGAACAGATAGGGTTCCTACCCTATTGTCCAAAGTTACATCAACAATAGGTGTCCTATATCTCAATTCCTCACTCTGGGAGCTCAGACAGGGAGGAGTTAGTTCAACATCCTCGATTAGCGCTGCTCTCATCATACTCAATTATCGTATCAACTTGTCTCAATATAATTTTTTTCATGTTCATACAAGAGATCAAATAAAATACCATGCCAGAACATAAATAATCATATAAATCTCAAAATGATACCATAATCATCCTCCCTCTCAAGGAGGTGCCAACCACAAGCCCAAGCTTGTTTCAAACAGCTACACTATCTCAATATCTGAGAGTATCTCGATCCCAAATATAAATATGAGACATTATACCAATCATGTCTCACTCTATATCATCACAATGTATCCATGTCATATCCAAATCATGCTTAGACAACTCTCTAAGGAGCTTCTTCATCCTACCTCACAACTAGCCATGCTAGCAACATCGTACTCATCCTTAATCTTACTATGGACCTCTCATCCATGATATCATAGCAGATATCATACTAAAGAAACATCCGAAGGTTCTTAACAATAATCTCTATCAACAAAAATGCATCCATGTAGTCACATATCATAGGAGAAATATATTAGCCTCAAACATAGAATATCTCATGCACATATTTCAAAGGATGCTCAGTGGTTACTCCTATGTGAATGAAACAACTCCCTCATGAATTTACTTAGGTTCTATAGATATTATAATATATATATATATAATATTATATAATATATATATATATATAATATATATATGGATGTTCAAAATGGAACATCAATGCTTCAATCAATAGTCGGATGCCATGTCAAGTTCAAAAACATCTTTGAACTTCAAATAGGAGTATCCAAGGGTTTTCATTTTCATTATTCAAAAAAAAAATTCAATACCTTTGCAATATAGTATTTCTTTTCCAAATTCCAGAAATCAATTCATCATGCCATGATACATCATATCGAGCTTTAGAAGTTATCTAACCTATGGTTTAGATCATCATAGGCTCAACACCTATCAAGAGTAGACCAGAATCAAAATCAAAGTCATACCTTGGAACTTGCCATCCCGACTTCATCAGATAACTTTTAGATATAGACATATCTGGATCGAGGAGATTGCTTCATGAAATTCTCTAAGCATAATGCCTTTCTAAGCCATCATAATCAGCCTTACATAAATCAATGTTGTGCCATCACATCAACAAAGTCAACTCATCAAAGTTTAGAAACCAGATCACAACCATTATCAAATTCATTATTATCACAGTATCAATACTTTCAACCGAGTCACAGGGATAGCTCATATTAAGTCATGACTTCATTTATTAACCATGCGATATCAATCCAAAACTTCATCAAGTCATTATCATAACCATAATACAAGTAATTTATGTCACTAGGTGAAAATTCATACACCAAGGATGAGTCCTACAGGATCCATTTTCATGTTGAATCACAACTATCAGTACCTTAACCATTATGCTAGGAACAAGGAGGCCAATACAAAACCATTTTTCTGAATACCCACGTAAGTCATTGAAGGTTACTATGCCCACATAGCATCATGGTAAATCAACAATCATCAGATCAAATCATTAGACATCAGGTCAAATCTAAATTTTCTATCGTAGAGAGATCTATAGTCCAAAACATATCCCAATCATTAATTCAAATTTCTAAGTCATAGTGAAGCATCATGACAATAATTCAAACACTACTAATATGTATCAATCAGCAAAATAATGCCATACTCTTGTAGCAAAAACATAATGACATATCTATATGTATGTCTCGGTCACCTGCAAACACAAGTTCAGTATTCATGTTCATCTTATGGCAAACATTTAAGATTTTCCTGCTTGCATATCTTACACATCTGCAACACATCTGTAGTGATGACATCTTCCAGGTGAATATTTGATTTCATGCATAATACTTAATTTTTTGTGATCAGCAACTTAACCCAACAACTTCATAAATCATATTACAGTGGAAAAATATGTTAGAGACACCTTGTTTTAGAGTTCATACAGCTTCAGAAAGCTTCAGATGATGGTCAACTATAGCAAAACCCCCAAAAGCTCCCTTTAGGTTAGCATGAGAGCATCTTTAGCTTCTTGGATGCTACCTGTGCCTTAGCATGCATGTGTCAAGGGACGATATTTCCTAGTTTTGTGCCTGAGTTTGGAATAAAAACCTTAGTTTTTGTACAAGATTCAGATCTGAGACTTTACTGCAGTTCAATAATCTTAGATAGATCATTCTTCAACAATACATAAAGCAGGCAATAATGTGAGTAAAAATCTTGAGAAGTGATTCTCCCTCTGACTGGAAATATACTTCATTCATCTTCATTCATGTCATCAACTTGTCTCTAATAGAGTAAAACAACAATAGATATGTTAGATCATAAGCTTATATCTATCATGGCTATGACATCAATCTTTCATCAAAGGTTAGACTCAAAGTAGCATATATAAGCAACATCATATCTCAAATATTATGAGCATTTTCTATCAAGTCACTCCATCAAGTTAGGATATTTATTCTAACCATATGCCTTCAAGACAAGACCATAGGTAGTAAGAGATATAAAATATCAATCTCATAGTTATACCTTTAACATCAAGGTTACCATGATTATCATGATCAACGAGATCAAAGGTAATTCAACAAAACTTTACCAAAACAACAAGAGTTCCAATCTCTCTTTCCATATACTTTCATCATGATTATCATAGGGATTATGTTATGAAACTAGCTCAAAAAAATAGAAAAGATAGATCAACGACTTAGAATTCACCCTCTTTGAGGGGGCAACCTCCTTTACATTACATAAATGAAAAATTCTTGGATGATTCAAATGACAAAACCTCCTTTCTATATATAGGGTCTAAGGAGTTCACAATTTAACCCATCGACCTAACATAATAATATAAGGCCACAAAAATAACAATAGAGGGATTCTATGGGGCATAGTAATAACAATATGGGGACAATAGGGGCACAACAATATTAATAAGGGATACAACTACAATAGTATTATAGGGACCCAACATGCCCCTCTCCTTCAAAAAAGTGTTGTCCTCAATGCTTGAGTAGTTCTAGATGCTTCTATATAAATTCTCATCCACCCATGTGGAATGTTCAGTGGATAAGTTCTTCCACTTGATAAGATACTCCAAAATTGATCGATTTCATAGCTGTCAAGTTCTTGTTTTTGTGACTTCTTCTGGTTCCAATATAATTTTTCCTTCCTCGTAAAGTTCTAGCAATATTGTCTAAACTGGGAGCTTGTCACCTATAACCTTCTTTAAACATGAAACATGGAAAACTGGGTGCAGTCGAGAAGTTGCAGGAAGCTCCAATTTGTATGCCATAGTACCAATCTTTTGCAACACCTTGTATGGACCATAATACTTTGGTAACAATTTGTTATCCTTCTTAGCTTGCTTGAGAGACATTTGTTTATATGGTTGTAGCTGTAGGAATACCCAATCACCTACATCAAAACTTCTTTCACTGCAATGTTGATCTGCCTGTTGTTTTCATTCTATTCTGTGCCAACACAAGGTTATCCTTTAAGAGTTGGAGGACTTGTTGTTGATGTTCGATGTGATGTTCCACTGCCTGAACCTTAGAATTTTCTCTTAAATATGATGTGATGGATGGTGGTTGATACCCATAAAGTGCATAAATGGGGTCATTTTTGTTGTTGTATGGAAGGAAGTGTTATACCACCATTCAGCCAGAGGCAACCATTTGACCCATTGTGTCTATTTATCAAATACCAAAAAGCAACGAAGAATATCATTCCAAAACTTTGTTTACTTATCTAATTTTCTCAATTAGATTGAGCGATGATAAGATGAGCTTATTAGCTAACTGAGTACCAAGACAAGAAAATAATTCTGTCCAAAAATTTCCAGTGAAAATGGGATCTCTGTCACTTACAATAATCTTTGGGTTTCCATGTAGCTTTTGATTGTTTCCATAAATGCACTAGAAACTGTACTGGCTTTAAATGGATGTGATAATGCACAAAAGTGTGCATACTTGGTAAGTCTGTCAACTACCACCATGATGACACTCTTTCCCTCAGACTTGGGTCAACCTGTGATAAAATCCATTGAAACCTCCTCCCAACGTTGGCTTGGAATGGATAAAGGTTGTAATAGACCCGGTGTCTTAATTGTTTCAACTTTATTTTGTGGGCAAAGAAAACATTCTGCCACAAAATTTTGAATATCTGATTTAAGGCCATCCCAAAAAAAATCCTTCTTAACCCTGTGGTAATTTTTTAAAAATCCTGAGTTCCCTCCTAAGGGAGAAGTGTGCAATTCCATAAGAATCTTTTGTTTTAGCTGAGAATTCTTACAGAGGTATATGAGATATTTGTACCATAACGAATCATTTTTCCAACTAAATGTATCAGACATACTGGAATCTTGTTGTAATTTTCACATAAGTCCCCACACTTCTTCATCATTCTTCCATTCCTCCCTTTCTTCATTTATCCAATCTGGTTGGATAATAGAAATGGCACACAACAATGCTTCCACATCCTCATCCTTTCTTGAGAGTGCATCAGCCACCACATTTTGCTTCCCTTTTTTGTAGATGATTTCAAAGTCATAACCCAACATCTTTGTGACCCACTT
>APFE030585893.1:14241-48560 GCA_000404065.3 Pinus taeda | reverse complement strand
TAATTGTTTAATAATTCAACATTGATCAACAAATCCCCGTGCAAATCAATTAAACATGATATAGAGTTAAATCATGATGGAAATAGTATTTGCAATAGCGATATTGCAATCAGTAAGCCAAACGGTAAATGGATGTAAAATCAAGGGATTTTAATTTTGAGATAGATGATTTAAATAATGATGGTATCACTAGTAATGAATTTCACCAAAATTTCCTTTAGGAAGGAAGAATATATGACGAGGGATTAAGACTCAAGATGATCATTTTGAAATTTAACGATGTACTTAGATGATTATACCATTGGTGTAAATGATCAACTACCTAGTAGAAATAAGTCGAAATGATTATTGAAAAGTGATTGACACCTTGATGAAAACATACTGACGATGTTTCATGATATCATGGTAGGAAGATAATGATGTACATATGGTTCTTATAGTGATAAGGTATCTATATGATAATAGTGATATGCATAGGTATTATGACGTTATGTCAAGGTATATTGACATTTTCATTTACTACCTGATGATAAGTATTTAATGTTCAATACTCATGATGGATATGATATGCATAATGTGGCATAGGAATTATGATGTTATAATATGAAGATTATTGACATGTGGTTCATTTATGTTAAATCATGATATGTCTTGATATAATAATGTGATGGTATAACTGACGCATGTGATAGTTCCGTACAAATCTATGACATGCGTGAGCATGCAATTCCTTGCAAGAGTTGGCATGTGGATTATTTCCTATGATACTATGATGGTATGGTTAATGCATTGGATGCATGTTGAGATGTGATGATTCACAGGACTCCACAAATGGGCCGAGAGGGCCGGTTTATTTGATGATCTCATGCGAGCCCATATGGACAAAGGAGAATATGTAACACCATATGGGCTGGGGACAAAACTCAATCAACACTACATATGCCAGTGGTTCCTTTGTATTGTGTATAGCTCTTGATGGATAGCTCTTGAAGAGCTATGGGACCATCTTGAGGAGGCCAAGTGCCTGATGTTCCAGGCTAGTTTCCTGATGTTCCAGGCTAGGTGCCTGTTATTGGATTGGGATGCCGAAGTCTGGAAGGGATGTTAAGGACTTCGATGCCTGGGGCTGTGCGCCTTCGTAGTTGTGGAGGGAGTGGGCTAGCCTGCGAGATGCCCGGGGTCATTGAGTACCAAACCGGATGCCTGCCTTGGGGCAGATGAGGTCTGAGTCAGGCGCGAGCCTTGGGGCCAGCCTTGGACTAGGATACAGATCGGGTCAGGCTTAGCCTGGTGCCGAAAGTGGGAAAAAAGACAGAGATTCCTTGAGATTTCCCGGGGTGTTGGGGACTTTCGATGCCTGCTGGTGTATACTAGTTCAACAGAGGGTCAACATGAAGTAAATAATAAATAATAATAATAAAAATATATAATACATAATCAACATAACTTCGGGAGGAAGTTCCTTAAGTTGGAGTAGTATGTAATATCCCTCCCCTTAATAATAATAATAAAAATAATAAATAATAATAAATATAATAATATACAAAAATAATAATAATAATATAAATAATAAAAATAAATCATAATGTTAAATATTAAATGATATTAAAAATATACAAGAAAATAAATAAAAATAAAAAAAATAATAAAATAAAATATTTAAAACTCTAAATAAGAATAAATATAAATAAAACCAAAGAAAACATTAAAAAAATCAAGTTTAAGCTTATCAAAAAGAAGAAGAAAATAAAACAAGAAAGCTAAAAAATCAAAAGAAAAGTAAAGAAATAAAACAAGAAGGCTAAAAATCAAGTTGCATGTAGACACATGGAGTGTGTGCATGTGGTTCCCCATCCATTGTTGTTCTATTTAATAGATGGTGAGGAAGATGAGAGGCATTCTTGCATTCCGTCATTCCGAGATTCTATCTTTCATTCTCTTGGGAGAATGGTATACTAAGACTTAGGAGCACTGGCAGTAGTTGTTGATTGAGGGCTCGGGGGTGGCCAGTTGTAGCAAAATCCTGCACAATTGAGCCTACGGTTGGGAGGAGAGTCGTCCCCAAAATCTTGTGATCATTTGGCAGACTGTAAGTATTGGTTTTTCATTAAGACATTAATGTTAGTTTACTTTGTGCTGTTACAGAATAGGTGAGTTTGGGGGAGTAACCGAGATTATAGGAGCTTTGCCCTTGGAGGCAGAGGTGGTTCGAGCCGGTGTCATTTGGTTAGAAGAGGAGGGGGATTTATTCCTAGGATCTTGACCATTTTGAACAGGAGATGAAGAAGATGAGGGGATGATTGTAATGTTAGCATTCTGATGGGGGATAGAAATCAGTTGGGGAACATGCGATGGGGAGATGATGGGAATCCCTGGCGATGGTTCAGGGGGGGGCGTCTGAGAGGGAAGGTCCAGAGCACTCGCGAGGGTTAGATTTTCCATGGATAAAGATCTCGGAAAAGATAGGGGGGAGCTTTTTGATGCTTAGGAGAATAGAATCGACGATGGGAAGCCCCCCCAGATAGTTCACGCGATATGGAAAAGTTATGAGACAGAGTTGGGGAAAAGATATCAACATTAGGAGATGTTCCCTTATAGATATTTTCTTCCCCTTCCCTATTGCAGAAAGCCGTATCCATTCCACGTGATTTTTGTTTCACCTGATATTCCTTTTTATATATCTTTCTGGTCGGATGACGGGGACATCGATCTTTTAGATGACCAGTGTTGTGACAGAGGGAACACCGGAATGGGACACCCCAATAATCAAGTCTTTGGCGAGTAGATAATTCACCCCACACAAGATCAATGTGATCGGGGAAACCTCCTCTATACTCTTTCTTGATTAGGATCTAGGGCACCCACTTTTTCTTTGCACCTAAACATCTGGGGTCAATATACAAAAAATTTCCAATAGCATTTCTTATAAATGAAAGTGATTCCTTCATCCAAAGTTCAATAGGGAGGGCTGGCAGCTTGACCCATATCAATTTATTTTATGGGGTGTTCCGCAATGGGTCGAATCCAATATACCATTTGTGGAGGGCAAGAAAACTTTTCCCGTGAACCCAAGGGAGGGCCCAAATGGTGTTCAGATCCTTAACTTTCAAGAAATGAAAACTGTACCTAGGTGTAGAATAGTAGGGATGTATCCAATAAGGGGACGCCATTTGGATCCAAGCCATTTTCTTATCTAGTCATCTTCCATGTCAGGGAAGTGCCATTTTCCAATCAAGGCCCAAGATTGTAAGCTAGTAATGCGATCAGCCAGCGATGCACTGTCCAGGCAAATAACAGATGAGGGAGGTATAATCTTGGCCGGCCGGTGATTATTTATTTTCTTGATATAGTATTATATTATTTAATATGAACATTGAATTGTTTTATTTAAGATTGACATTAAAATATTTTCTTGTTATTAGTATAATTTTACTATAAATATTACATATTACATACTATGCTATCAATAATATTATTTTTACATGTTATCTGTACATTCCATTTTAAATAGTGAAAGAATTATATATCTCCCTCATGTTAAAAAGTAAAGTAAAATATACTTTCAATTACTTTATCTATCCATACAAAATTGATGTAAAATTAAGGTGGAAATTGAAGTTCTTTTATTTATGGCCAACATTTTTTTTTATTATTACATTTTTTAATTTGTTAATGTAAGCATTATTTTATTATTTTTAAAAATAATATTATATGACATCTCTCATACTAGATTATAAAAAACCTTTCAACACAATTAACTACTAATTTATGATAACTTTTATCATCTAAAAAATATATTCAACACAAATAATTGTAAAACTGCGAACCTAGTAATGTGGGATAAAAAGAAGTTCCTCTTCGAAACTTTAGTCACTCCTGTTATCTTATATGGCTGTGAGGTTTGGGGTTGCAACATCTCTAGAGAATCGTGGAGAAAGATTGAGCAAATCCAAAAGTGTTTTATAACGTATAACCTGAAAATTAAAAGTAATACACCCTATCCTATTCTCCTTATAGAAGAAGGTCTTTCCCCTATTGAGAGCCTAGCTATGAATAGGTTTCTGATGTACAAGCACAAACTCAATAACATAGGCAGTCATAGACTTCCTAAGCTAGCATTAAATTCCAGCCAAAACCACCTAAGGCTCAAACAGGGGTGGCATAAAGACACAAGGGCCTGGTTAAACTATTGGGAGATCAACGAGAATGATGCATTGCAAAACATCAATAACATTAAAGATATTGTTACTTCTAAGTTCAAAGAAAAAATGTGGTGTGAGAAAGATTTAGCAGCTAAAAGAAAATTAATTTATTATAAGGAGGTCATCAACCCCACCCTAGAAGATCAAAATTATCTCTCTATTTTAACTAGCTCAAAGAGGAAAATTAATATAGCAAAGATTAGAACGAATTCTCATGAGCTCCATAGTGAAACAGGTCGTTGGGTAGTTCCTAAAACACCATGGATGGCAAGGATATGCCATCTATGTGAGAATGGGAACATCGAGGATGAAAACCACTTCCTCTTAGAGTGTCCTGCGTACAACCACAATAGATCTCAGTGTCACAATCTTTGTTACAATACTGACTTTCCTAGCCTTTTACAATGTCAAAATTATAATGAGCTCGGGAGGCTTCTCTCCAAGATTTTTGAGCGTAGGAACAAAATCTTAAATCAAAATAAATAATTTGTTTCTTTAGGTCTGATAAACCAATGTTTGGTCTCAGTGGACGTTAATCATCATCATCATCATCATCATATTCTAAATATAATAACTTTTTAAAATATATGAAATAGATTTAAAATTTTCTAATACAACTATATCTTATTTTAATTTAATTTCTATAACAAACTCTATATATAGAATATATATATAATAAATATAAAATTATTAAGCTTATATATCTTATTTTTAATATCAAATTCTAAAAAAACACACTTTTATATATTAATTAATTAATTAATTATAATTAATTTAAGTAAGCTTAGCCATAGTGTTATATGGAAAAATAATCTACTTAAATATAGTATATTGCTATCTATATTAGGTCAAGGTCAATTCAGATGAAAAAAAAATCTACTCAGTGGTAGGAATATGTCATCCAAATTGTATAAAATTCCATTAAATTTGAAAACCTCTCTAAATAATATTTATCTCGTACAAGTAACTCTCACCTTAAATTCCTCTTAATTTTTAACCTAAATTTCAATAAAAACTAAATCTAACACGAATTTACATCTTGTAAATAATTTCCTTAAACTTCTATATTTACCTACAACATCGACGCCCGAAAATCCAAATCTTTGTTTAATTGAAACTAATTTCATGCATTTATAAAACAATATATTAGATTTACTATAATATAACATAGATACATTTAAAAAAACACTTATATTAAACCTTTTATCTATAAAACAATATATATTAGATTTACTATAATATAACATAGATACCTTTAAAAAACACTTATATTAACCCTTTTATCTATTTTTTATTTTGATAAATTATATTAGTATATTATAATTAAAACTTTAAAGTATCTCAAGCAATTTTGGATTTATTCTCATTAATTTTGAATGGAGTTATGTAATTAGGCAATGTGCTTACCAAGTTTACCTTTAGGAAATTTAGTTTAGACACCTTGTTGTATTTAGATCATCGTTTATTATGAAATTTAATTGGAAATATATTGTTGGACTTTTTAGGGTTTTTATAAATATATATGAGTATTAATAAATTTTTTTAAGAAGGTAAAATTTATTTTAATTTAGTTATTATTTAATAACGAGGATAGTTATTTTTAGTTGTTATTGGTGAATTAATTTATTATAATTTCTAAATTATTAGGCATATTTCACTAAAATAATTCGTTACGATAGATAGATTTGGTATTACTTTGATTTTTTTTCTTTAATTTCATATTATTTTATTTGTTATTTATTGTTTCAAATTTATGAAAATAATTGACATAAAAAGAAAGGAAAAAAAAAAACCAAACATGTCATCTATACAAATTAGTACAAGATATATTATGGGAAATTCATACAAGAGAAAATCCAATTAGAAAGTGAGGTTTGTGTTCTACTTTTTTTTTTCTTTAGTTATTAATATGTAAATACAAAGAAATGGACACTCAATATTAGAGAATACCCAACCGGAAAGTGAGACCTATGTTCTACTCTTTTTTCTTTAGTTATTAATCTACAAATACAAAGAAAGGGGCACTCAATATTAGGGAAATTTTAGGAGCTAAATTTTGCCTGTGGGAATGTATTCAAAAGATTTACTAATTTCCATTTTAATTCATCCAAATTCTATAGGATAAAAGTATTTTACTTTAAGATTGCCAAAATTTTATAGAAATTGTATAAAATCTTTATAAATTTGAATATTTTTATGAAAAAAATGCCAAATATTTGATGATTGGCATTTGAAGATTTACTAATATTTTCAAAGTTTCTAGATTTTATGATAAATATGCATCCTTAAAATTTTCCCTACTCACTATGGAGTTGCCTTTGACATTGTGGGTTGAATGGTTCTCATAGAATCTTCTTATCCTTTGATATGCTCTCAAATCCAACTCCTAGATGCTATGCGCTACTATGGAACAAGTACAATGCTAAATAATGGAATCTCCTCTCCTCCTAGCAACCTAGTATCTAACATACCCTGCTAATCATTTAGAGTTAAGGTTTTGGCATGCCACAACCCTCAAATAGTGTTATGTTTTAGACATTATAGAATATTATTGAAAATTCTCACATGGCTAACCCCACATGTGTGAGTAATGGGGGATGAGGTAGCATCCACTTGGTACCATGGTGGTTATTAAGGTAGGTCAAACTGTGGGATGCATAACTTTTCATTGTCTCAAAGGTCTTAGAGTCTAGAACAACATTAAGGGGATAAATCTATTCTCACAAAGTCTTGAACCCAAAAATGTGATTTGATGTCTCAAAATGGAGTGGGAATAGTGGTTAAATATGATAGCTATTTACCTATATTTCACGTTTTAACTATCATTTAGTGGCATTTTTAAAATCCACATGTCATTATTGGTACTTTAATTTTCTAAAATGTCAATTTATATTCAAATTTTACCCATATACCCCCCCACACATATATATCAATAATATACTTACTCCACTTTAAGTTCTAGATAAATATTAGTTTAGTAAATATTTAAGATAATAAAGAAATTTAACATAAAATTTTGATGTTTCTGTAACATAACAAGGAGTTTTGATTTTTTCTAAAAAATAACAAGTATATTTTTCTGTAATTAATAACAAATAGTTTGATTTTTCCATAGCAAATTGCATTCAAACTTTATGGAAAACTATAAATCCCATATGAATATTCAATTGAAGTGTAATCCATTTCTATATATTAATCTAATCAAGCACAACATGCCATTTTGATGCTAAATATGTAAGTTTTAATATTTTCTTATTTAGATTTTCTTTAATACCATTTTGTTTTTACAAGGATTCATTTATTTGGATTCAAATTGATGTTAATGAATTATATTTATTGTTTGTAGGTTGTTCATAACTATGGAGTATTTTTTAACACGAAAGTTGTAGTTAGAGGAGAGGAGGGAAGGATCTTCGATTTAAAAGCTCTTCACAAACACATTTAAGAGCTTCCTAGTTTGGAAGTAATATTCCTTCTTGTTCATGTTACAAATTTCCTCATGCCATAGATACGTAGCCATGTAAATGAAATTTGTTGGAGAAGTAATACTTAGAAGGGGGGGGGGGGGTGAATCTGTATTATGGAAATATAAAAATTATTTCTACAAATAAAACTTATTTAGAAATTCACTTCAA
The DNA here is from genome assembly GCA_000404065.3 of Pinus taeda. Taxonomy (NCBI): domain Eukaryota; kingdom Viridiplantae; phylum Streptophyta; class Pinopsida; order Pinales; family Pinaceae; genus Pinus; species Pinus taeda. The sequence continues at coordinate 40,723 of APFE030585893.1, read as the reverse complement.
AAATATATAACAAGATCATGCACATGAAAAACAAAAACAATCTTCACATGTAGACACTTGGATTTTAGGTGGAAAAACCCCCCTCTAGGGAAAAAAACCACCGAACTATTTGTTGCTTCTTCTTTATTATTGATTGCCTCAAAATGTTCTCATTTACATTACATTAGTTAGCCACCACTAGTAATGGAGCACCCACCCCTTGGATAAAATGAGAAATGTTGGCCATAACCAACTTGGAGCACCCATTCCTACAATAGACAATCAACATGCACTTAGCTTGAAGCCCCCACTCCAAGTACAAACATTTCTGCTACAAGAAAATATGATTCAGATTTGAAAACACTATTGCATAAAAAAATTTAGCAACAAATAAGAACACTCATGCAACCCAAATTTCACACTCCTAATGGGAGAACAATTCTCTCCACGCACACTCTCCAAATTGATCTTCAATCTCTACAAACAACTTAGAAACACTACTGAAGAATACTTTCTAAAGCAAACTGCAATGTTGAAGCTATGAACACACTACTATAATCACTAGTTTGTGCACTTTCTCTACAAGTACACTCACTCACTCACATTGTTAGAGAACCAACCAAATGAGCAACCTTTCTCCACATATTTGTAATAACTGAGATCATTTAATTCTTCAAGTGATGGAGCTCACCCAAAGCCTGTTCACATGCTTCATATTTGATTGAGCTGGACTTTTGACCAAATCAAGCCACTCATCTAGCCTTTTGATAATTTCAAATTTTATCACTTTCTAGAGGCCTCATGACTGGTCTTGACCTTTTTCTAGAAATTTTTGACAATATACTTCACCAAAAACCAATTAATTCCAAATGAGAGCGCAAAATACAGAGAAAATTTCATGAATTATTTTAGTCGCATAGACAAGCCTGCTTAGATCTGATTGGTCGCTCACATACCATTGCCAACTAGTGACTAGGAAGTTTCAGTCGCTCCCATAAGCCTTTATCAATGCGACTGGGGTAGATAATAAGGTAAAGCAAGAGTTCTTTCCCTCAAACTTGCAGTAGAGCTTTAGAGGATCATGTCAACCTGCAAATCAACCTTCCAATCCCTTCATGACATCAAGAAACTAGCTGCATAATTTCAACTAGACTCCACACACATCATCAACTAGACCTATAGCACACAAGTAACTCAACATTAGATGAGACCTTATTACCTCATGAAATATCTTCTACAGACCTTATGATACTAGCAAAACATTTTACATCAGCATGACAAGCCTCAATAAGTATACACCAGACTCAAGATGATACATAGGGTCTCATGAGTACATTACTTTAACATGTGACATCATTGGCAACACAAACATGCCAACAAACTCCCCCTTTTCCAATAATGTCAACCCATAGATTTTAAAAGTAAATATTACATTTACATACAACAATATGAAGATGAGCACATCCACAACTCACTCTCTCTCCCCCTTTGACATCAATGGCAAGGGGTTTTACATAACAAGAAAAAATACATAACAACAATGTGACACAACAAAAAATGAAGTACTCCCACTGAAGAGGTGCAACAAATACTCTCCATGAGTTGATGAATATTCTCCCATGAATATATTTGAGACCACACCATCTTGAAGAAGCAATGTACATGAAGAAGCAATCCATCTAGGAATGAAGCAAGAAGAAGCAAGCAAATAGTTCATAATGCCTTGAAAAGCATGTAAACAATCAATTACCACCCATTCTCCAAAATTTTCAGCTAAAAGTTCTCTTGGTGGAAACCATATGACAAAAACTAACGCCATGACAACTACTCAATGCCTTCAAAAAGGAACAACGCTCATTTTCTCTCTAAGATATTCAAATTTCTCCCTTGTAAGTGGCTTGGTGAAGATATCTGCAATTTGTTCATTTGAAGCAATATATTCCAACTTCACAACTTTTTTGACCACTTGTCCTCTTAGAAAATGATATTTGATCGATATATGTTTGGTCTTGGAATGAAGAAATGGATTTTTGGAGATGCTTATTGCACTTGTGTTGTCTACCATGATGGGAAGAGGATCTTCATACTCAACAAGCATGTCTTGAAGATTTTTCTTCATCCATAATATTTGTGTACAACAAGTGGTTGCTGTTATATATTCAACTTTAGTAGTGGACAAAGAGATAGAACTTTGTTTCTTTCTTTCCCAAGGGACCAAACAATCTCCCAAAAAGTGAGCTACTGTTTAAGTACTTTTCCTGTCATCAATACTACCAGCCCAATCAACATTAGTGAAATTAATCAAGTTGAAATGTTTACCTTTGGGATACCATAATCCATAGTCAAGAGTTCCTTGAAGGTACTTGAATATCCTCTTTACAACATTGAGATGAGTCTCCTTAGGATTAGCTTGAAATCTTGAGACCAATCCTACAACTTGCATAATACCAGGTCTAGAAGCAGTTAGATACAATAAGTTGTCAATCATGGAATGATACATGGACTGATTTGCTTCTAGTGATTCATCATATTTACTCAATTTACAACCAGTTATCGTAAAAGTGCACATTGGTTTGTAATATTCCATGCCAAATTTTTTAATTTCTCTCTAAGATACTTTGATTGAGAAATGAAAATGCCTTTATCATCTTGAATAACTTACAAACCAAGAAAGAAAGTAAGCTCACCCAACATTGATATGTCAAATTCTTTTTGCATTTCTTGTGCAAAATTTTGGTCCATCTTCTCCAAATCGCTCCCAAAAATAATATCATCTACATACACAACAATTATTAGAAATTGATCACCTTCAAATTTGATATATAATTTGTTGTATGTGGATCTCTTTTTGAAGCCTTGTTGTTGTAGATGTTTGTCTAACTTTGCATACCATGCTCTTGGAGCTTGTTTAAGCCGTATAGAGCCTTTTTCAACCTGCATACTAGATTCTCATCATCACCCAATAAAAAACCTTCATGCTGCTCTATATAAACTTTCTCTTCTATATCACCATTAAAAAAAGTTGATTTTACATCCGTTTGATAAATTTTAATTTTCTTGTAGCATGAAAAGGCCAAAAACATTATTATAGCATCCAATATAGCTATAGGTCCAAATTTTCATCAAAATCAATACCTTCTACCTGAGTTTACCCTTTTCACACAAATCGTGCTTTGTTCCTTGCCACTTTGCCTTCTTTGTCTAGCTTGTTATTGAACACCCACTTGGTTCCAATTAGGTTTTTGTCATTTGGCCTTGGCACAAGCTCCCATGTATTGTTCTTCTCAATATGATCTAATTCTTCTTTCATTTATTTGACACAAAGTTGATATTCTCTAGCATCATTGAAGCTTTTGGGCTCTATTTGAGACAATAATGAAAAATGTGCTTGATTCAAGCTATCCAACAACTTCCTCCTTGTTTGCACACCAAGATCTTTGCTTCCAAGAATTTGAATTTTCGGGTTCTTCTTTTGGATGTGACTTGGTGGAGCCTTCTTTGTAGTGGAGGTCTTTCTCTCTTCTTTCTCTTCTTCAAAAATTTATTGGTCCTCATATTCTATGAAATCATGGTCAATTGTAACATCTTTGGAATCATTATATTTAGGAAAATCTTCATTAAAAATAATATCAATACCTTTGATTACCTTTTTGGTTCTCTTGTTGTAGCATTTTTATCCCTTTCACTTGAAGGAATAGCCAAGGAATATGCCTTCATTAGCTCTTGGTTCGAACTTGCCAAGTTTGTCTTCCATCCTCTTGATGTAGCATTTGCCCCCAAATATTTTGAAGTGGTCAACTTTTTTTGGTCTTCGTTTCCACAACTCATGGAGTTTTGTCACTATTAAGCCTAAGAAAAACTCTGTTAGCCAAATATATTGCTGTTTAAGCTTCTTCTCCCCAAAAAGTATCCGACACACCGACTTCATCCAACATAGCTCATGCCATATCTTGGACCAACCTGTTTTTACTCTCCACTACACCATTTTGTTGTGGTGTTCTAGCTATAGAGTATTGCCTCTTGATCCCATTCTCCTCACAAAAATCATCATATTATTTGGACATTAACTCACCTCCTCTATCAGATAAGACACTTTATCTTCAAATCAACCTCATTTTGAACAAGTGCCTTCAAATACTTGCTAAAAGATTTTGATTTTTCTTTCATGAGAATAATCCATGTGGCTCTAGTAAAATCATCAACAAATAATATGAAATATCCCTCACTTCTTGGAATCTACTTCCTTGTAGGACCACATACATCCGCATGCACTAGCTCCAATGGTCTACTTGTAGTGAACTCTTTGGATTTGAAATTCACTCTTGTTTGTTTCCCAAATTGGCATGACTTGCATATTGTGCTATCCAGTTTATCGAACCTAGGTAATCCTCTAACTGCTCCAATCTTGCTAATATTGATTATATTATAAAAATTAACATGACCTAATCTTCTATGCCATAGCTAAGATTCTTCTATTTTCTCATCCAACAATTGTGTCTAGTGTCATAAAAAATATACATGTTGTTGTCACTTCTAATAGCCTTTTCCACCAACTTTCCTTATTTAGCATTTCTGATCTCACACTCCTTAGATCTGAAAGTCACCTCATGCCCATTATCACACATCTGACTCACACTGAGGAGACTGTGCTTCAATCCATCAACATGAAGAACATTCTGAGCTTTGGTCTTCTTGTCTAATCTAATTGTTCCTTATCCTTTGATGGGAACCATTGCATCATTTCCAAAAATAACATTGCTTTTTTCGTACTCTTTTAGCTGTAAGAATTTACTCTTATCACTGGTCATGTGCTTGGAGCAACCACTATTAATCAACCATTGTTCATGTTGATCATGAGCTATCAAAACAAGCTCACAATTTTCAGCCTTTTTCTTCCATATTTTCTCAACATTTTGCTGATTAGATTTGTCTTAAGTGTGCTACATGAAAGAGTTTGAAAATCTAGATCTGCACTTACCATATTTATGAACAAAGCTATTGCATCTGAAACACTCGATCTCATTCATTAGTGTAACAAAATGACTATTTCCATTAGTATGCAAAATATTTGGTCCTTGAGCAACTCTTGATTACTTGCAAAAGAATAACCATAAAATAGTGTAGGATGCCTCAATTTTTGTTGCCATGATGGATGAGTGAAATTTGAGGATCTTGCTTGCTTGACTTGCTGATTTTATGTTGATTTGATTTCAACTTCATTCTTTTGCACATTCTTGCTAGTTGCAACAATATTTGCTTGATTTTATTTTCTTTTCAGAGCATCTGCATAACTGTTACTTGGTTGATCTTTGACATTTTGTAGAGGAGGCTTGAACCCCAAACCAATTTTGTCCTTCGATGACCTTTTCATGTTGAGAATATTTTGCAAGGTTTCAGATCCCTTGACAAATTTCCGATTTAGACATGCTTTAGTTTCTAGTTTTGATAGATTGGCCCTTAATGCAACAATTTCTTCCTCAAGTTTGTGACAATTTTATTTCCATTCTTCTAGCTGATTGGTGAGCACATTTTATTTCATTTTTGCTTCTTCCAATTCTCTCTTTAAGTAGATGGTATCTTCTTCATGGCTTCATGCAATAGGAGCTTCTCCAAAATTCTTCTTCAAAGATTCATTTTCTTTCTCCAACTTGGCCAAATTGTTTTGTTGAATCACAATTTGTTACAACAAATTTTCCTTGAATTTATCAAGCTCATCCAACTAGGTCTTCAAAGAATTATCAACTAAAGGAGAACTATTCTCCTTTAGTTTGTGTATTTCCTCTTTCAACAACTTATTTTTATTTCTAGCTTTGCTTAGCTCAGTGCAATAATGAGCTCACCCTCATAATCAATCTCTCCATCCTTGAGATCTAATTCATATTTGGACTCAAAATACATAAGAACACATTCATTGTGCTCTTCTTCTTCTGATGAATATTTCTCCCTTCTTTCATCTGAAATATCACCTTCTTCATTGGAGTAGTAACTCCTTCTCTTTTGAGCTTTAGTTTTTCTAAATTTTTGAGTTTTATCCCTGCTCTTCATCTGCTTCATCTTTTCCTCCTTTTCACTTATTTTGTGTGGAAATTTCATAGCAATATGTCCAACTTCTCCACATTCAAAACACTTGAAAGGAAGCTTGTGTTTATACTTTCGAGAACCTCTCTTTAGTTTATTGGTAAACTGAGCAAAGTTTTCATCAAATTCACTATTAGAATACTCTTCCTCTTCCTTGATTTTCTTTGTAAGTTTTCTTTAGCTTTTTGGTAATAACCTTGACCTTCTTGTAGGCCTTGAATGAAACTTCACTAGACTTAGATTTCTCTTCTAGAATGCGCATCTCATAAGATGTAAAAATTCCAAGCAATTGGTCTATAATAAGAGTGCTCAAATTAGACATCCCTTCGATAACATAAGCATTTGGATTAAATATTGCTTTTAAATACGTTAATATTTTTTGAATAATGACTTCGTCTTCAAATTTTTCATCTGCTCTTGATCATATTGGTTACTGCTTCAACCCTTCAGAAATATTTTTAAATATTTTCATCTTCCCTCATTTTCATGCTCTCAAACCTCATCCTATAGGTTTGCAGCTTTTCTTTCTTCACATTTTTAAGGTCGTAAGGGATCATGGTCTATGGGTTGTGTCCAAAGGGGGCTTGCAATGGTCAATTTTCTCTTTTCTCCTTCACCTCACCCGCCTTTGAACTCTCCTTATTCCCTAAATAAACCCTCCAAAATCTAACAAAGTCCCTTTTAGCCCCAGTTCTAAGCGCAAAGCCCAAACCCACCATAAAACCTCACCCATATGACCCCGCACACTCATAAACCCCTCGTCAAATTCCCGTCATTGATCTACCCTGCCGATTCAACGGCTCTTGTCGTGCCTGATAAAGGTGACCCACTGTCAGACTCCCTACCATCAGATCATCTCCATAAAGATCCGACGACCTTTGCTCTCATCGCACCAGTAATGTGATCAAATGATAACGCGCGATGAGAGTGGTTTTTCTCTCTCATCCGCTACTGCGTGTTGATTGCTGAATGGAATCACGCGACCTCGGGCATTTACCACTTAGGGCCTTGTTAGGACTCCATATTGTCTACTTTTGACCTCATATTTTGTCATGATGTTACCCTTTTTAGCCCATAAGTAGAAACCCTTGATAACATTTTGACATCATCATTCCAAGGTATGAAGTAACTCTCCTCATTTGCTATATGTTTAATTATTCAACACATATTCATGTTATCTTTACAATTAATCTTTGGAAATTGACTAAGTCGCTGACAATTGATTGGAACTGTTCGAAGTCCACAGAATTGTAATTCACAGTTGCTGCAACACCAGAAACAACAACTGTGCAGTTGCTGTAACACTAGAAACAACAACTTACTAAAGCAAGAAAAGTCTTAATTTGCAAAGGATGAAACAACAACTGTCGAGCAGGGCAGTAACCGTCTGAAGCTGATAGAACTATACTTGGTAGATGCTGATATAGCACGATCAACAAAACTTAGTCGTAGATGATGGAACACCAGGAACATCATGAGAACTTCAAGGAACAGTTGAGATTTATCAAATCAACAACAACAACGGAACAACCAAGAATAGTACAAGGACCCCAAGGAGATAGACGAAGACTACCAGTTTTCCAACAGCGAAAGGATCCGACTAAACAAAGGATGACAAAGATATACACTATTGTAACAGTATGCTGTAACAGGAATTTATTTCCTATTTTTGGTACAGAAGGATCAAACTGAATGAATAATGACAATCTATTGTAATAGATGTCTCCTCTATAAAGAGGAGACATCTATAGTTGAAAGCGAGCAAGTTATAACAGAAGTATTGTAGTGCAGAGCAAGTTTGAACTTTTATTGTAATTGGACTTTTTGGCAGATGAATAAAACACAGTTTTGAGCATTTTAACTTAGCATCTGTGTTCAGGGGAATCTTGTGAGAGGGATAGGGCCCACCTTCTTCACAAGATTCACCCATTTCTTTCCTGTTAAGTGTGTGTGATTTCTGTGCATTTTTAGCCTTGCTTCCGATATTTCCTTTTTGCTGATACTCTGTTTCCTTGATCGATTGGCGCTGTGAGAAGTGTGTCACCGGTGATTAGGATTTTTTAGTGTGTATTGGCAAACTGGTCACAGAGGCAGGTGCTGAACATCCTTATTCTGAGGACAGGGTCTTGGTCCATTGTTACAAACGACCATTATTTCTTTCTGCAGATTTGTTACCATTAATTAATTTCATTTCATTTCTGCAATAGCTTATAAACTGCTGTAACACAGAATAAGGGTTTGATAGGAAGTAGATATGTTTATACTACAACCTTTAATGCTTTTAGAATTAAGTGCATATAGTACGAGGTCACCTTTGAAACAAAAGGACTTTCCCGGGTTGACAATTTAATGTGGTACTCGACTGTTTAAGCAATAAAGAATTCGAGCAGCCAACATTTTGGCGCCATTGCCGGGGAAGGTGACTAAAAGATTTTAAAGGAATTAATTATTTTCCTTTAGAATAACAGTTGCATGAGAGGACGCAAGAAAGCTAACTTCACAGGCGGTAAGGGCACAGGAGGAGGAAGAAAAACTTTCATTGACGAGATCATTTCAAAGGCTGAGACATCCCAGAGAACAAGTTCCTGAAGACCTTAGATAAGGTATTCCTCCCAAACAGATCACCGGACAGAGGAAGTACTAGGACCTGAAAGGAAGCTGGAAACGCAGAGCACGTTGAGGAACCAGTAGAAGAACCTGAAGAAACTGAAGATACTGAAGACAGAGCAAGCGATTCAGGGAAAAGAACAATGGAGGATAACAGAGTAGAAGGAAGGGGGGAAAATTCACTCTCCACCTTGGAGTTTCCTATTGGGGATCTCCCAAGAGGAACAATCCCTATGAAGAACATTCCACCTGCAGCATTACCTAATTTTCATGGGTTATCCTCTGAAGATCCTGATGAGTTCCTCTTTGAATTTGATATACTTTGTAGGAGTTATGATTATGTAACTCCTGCTCAGAAGTTAAAACTGTTTCCAGCAACACTGAAAGGGAACACGTTAAGATGGTTTATGAGCTTAGGGGCTCAGGTAATCACTACGTGGGATCAGATGAAAGAAATTTTTTTGACCAAATATCAGGATTACTGTCGAACAAGAGAAAGGAAGGAAGAATTGTTTAAAATGGTCCAGAAAGAGGACGAGAATCTGGAGGACTTTGTAGAGAGACTGCAGTATAATCTGCAGCGATCAGATCATCCGACTATGAGTAAGGATATTCTGAAGAAAATACTGCTAAAAGGAGTACAAGATGACTGCCTGGATATGCTAAATATGCTTGGAAAAGGGGATATCTCCAAAGAACCATTTGATGAGATTATTAACCTCTGCATGAGATGTTCCACAGGAGCAGCAAGTAGATCTAAAAGCAGGGACAGTATATACTCAAGAGTCCAGAATCAGCAAGTGGAGGAGCAGCACGAGCCAAAATAGGTAATTTGCTTGAAGAATTTAAAACTGAAATGTTAAGCTCTTTTGCTTCACAAATTGATGCTCTGCAGGTTAAAAAGAAGCAGGCAGAAGCAGAAGCTGCTTTGGCTATTTTCTGTTCCAAATGCAGAGGGAAGCACCCACTGAGGGAATGCCCATCAGATAGGGTACCAATTTGTACCATCTGTGAAAAGGATCATGAGACTCAACAATGCCCTTCTTTGCTAGGAATAAAGGCAGCACTGCAATCAACTGAAGAAGAAGCTGAAGCAGTGTACTTGATGACACAAAGGAGACAATGGCAACCACAAAGACAAGGTATGAATTCTAACACATCATTTAGTCGTTGGAATAATCGCCCTCCTTTTCAAACAAATTACCCACCCATGAATCAAATGCAATACCCACCCTTTAATCCAATGCAATTTCCACCTATGCAGCAACCAAATCCTCCTTTTATCGACCCTACTATGTGGAATCCTTGGACTCTTCAGCAACCTTATTTCAATCAATGGAACCCAAACTGGACAGCCCAATAGATTCCATTTCCTCAACACCAACAATCTCTTTCCTTACCATCTAATGCTCCACAGAATAACTAGTCAATCAGACCCCAACTGCCTGTACAACCTAACCCCAACCTGAACAATAATAAAGCTCTGCAGGTAATTGATATTCAAAGTCAACCTGTCTCCCCTGTGCAATGTAATGATATCCATTTACTTCTGGGAGGATAGTTGAACCCATTATTGATGACATTACTGACTCTGAAAAAGAGGAAACTAGAAAAGAAAAGTCATCTAACAACAATGCTGAAATGGTTGAATCATCTTCTAACAAGACTGTGCAAACAACAGAGCCACCCTTCCCTGAATGACTGGCTCTTACTAAAACGTTTGAGCCACCTGCTTTTAACCTTTTAGGAGAACTGCATAATTTATATGTCAAAATTCCACTATTGCAAGCACTAAGAGATGTTCCTATTTATGCTAGAACTGTTAGGGATATATGTATTAAAAAGCCTGGAAGAAAAGCTAAGGAACCCCTCACAGTTCATGTAATGGGAGAACTGACTGCTTTGATGACAGAAAAAGACCCCCCTGTAAAACATGGTGACCTTGGTCACCCTACAGTAACAGTCCAGGTTGGTAAAACCTTTGTCTCTAAAGTTCTAGTAGATCTAGGTGCTGCAATAAACATTATGACACTTGAAACAACACAATTACTGCAGTTGAAACATTTAATTAGGGAAACCCCAACCATCCTAGAGATGGCTGACCGCTCTACAATTAAACCCGAAGGAGTCATTGAAGACCTGGTAATTTGCGTAGAATCTTGGAATTACCCAGCCGACTTTGTTGTGTTACAAACTAAAACAAAGTTGGGGGGTCATCCACTGATTCTAGGAAAACCTTGGCTGGCTACAACAGATGCTTTCATCAGCTGTAGGTCTGGATCAATGACAATATCTAATGGGTAGGAAACCAAATAGCTGACTCTTTATCCTCATGCCACACCCATGATTAATAACGACAATTCAGTATGGTTAGATTATGAGGATGAGGAAACCCAACCTATTTTAACTGTCGAACAAGCTTTAACTTTCAAAGACTCAATCGAAGATGAATTAATCAACAACTTTATTTCTGAACCTTCTCCGATCAATCCAGAATACACCATCACTTCACTGCAATCTTGGAATCTGAATCCCAGCACAACCTTGAAACTAAAAATCTATCTCAGACATTAGCTGGCAGCCCCTCCAAAACCATAACAGTAGAAATCGAGCCAGGTAAAACATTAAATATAAATCCTAATCTAACAGAAGATAAAAAAAAATAGTTAATGAAGCTACTCCATGAAAATAAAGAGGCATTCGCATGGGATTATACAGATATGAAGGGGATTTCTCCTGAACTATGCACCCACATCATTTATATTAAAGAAGGATCCCGCCTAGTCTGTCAACCCCAACGAAGAATGAATCCCAATTTAAGGGAAATTGTAAAAGAAGAACTTCAAAAATTGTTGAATGCAGGATTTATATACACCATATCTGATAGTGAATGGGTTTCTCCACTAGTAATTGTACCCAAGAAAAATGGGAAATGGCGAGTATGTGTGGACTATAGAGCCCTAAATAAGGCCACCTAGAAAGACCATTTCCCTTTACCATTCATTGATTAGGTATTAGATAACTTGGCAGGTAAGAAATTCTTTTCCTTTTTGGATGGATTTAGCGGATATAATCAGATAAATATTGCACCCCAGGATCAGGACAAAACCACTTTTACTAGCCCATGGGGGACCTTTGCCTATAGGGTTCTTCAATTTGGGCTATGTAATGCCCCAACAACATTTCAAAGAGCGGTGATAGGGATTTTTTCTGATATGATAAATGATTCCTTAGAAATATTCATGGACGACTTTACTCCTTATGGAACAACCTTTGAGGATGCTCTACAGAACCTTGAAAAAGTACTTAAGCGATGTATAGAAGCACATCTTGCCTTAAGTACTGAAAAATGCCATATGATGATGAATCAAGGTATTGTATTGGGTCACTTCGTTTCATTTTTAGGAATTCAAGTCGATCCAGCTAAAATATAGGTAATTCAGACCCTCCCTATCCCCAGAACCCAAACTGATGTGAGAAGTTTCTTAGGACATGCCGGGTATTATAGAAGATTTATCAAGAATTTTTCTAAAATAGCTTCTCCTCTGTTTGTGTTACTAACGAAAAATGTTGAATTTAAGTGGACTGGTGATTGTGAAAAAGCATTCGATGAACTTAAACATCAGTTGTCTACAACTCCCATTTTGAGAGGACCTGATTGGGCACTCCCCTTTCATATATCCTCGGATGCCTCAGACACTGCCATTGGAGCTGTCTTGGGACAGGAAGAAAACAGTCTTCCCTATGCCATTTATTTTATTAGTAAAAACCTGACTCCCGCAGAACTTAATTATACAGTTACTGAGAAAGAATTCCTAGCAGTTATTTATGCTATCAATAAATTTCGGCATTACATTACTGGTTATACTACTTTTGTGCATACTGACCACTTGACCATTAAATACTTAATGAAAAAATCAGTTACAAATGCTCAAGTTACCAGATGGTTACTGTTAAAAACTAATGAAAATATTCCAGTAGATGATTCTTTTCCTGATGAGTATTTATTTGCAGTATCTGCTCACTCACCTTGGTATGCAAACATTGCCAACTACTTAGTTGCAGGAAAATTACCATCACACCTATCGCATAGAGAAAAAAGGAAAATTATTCAGCAGAGTGCTAGGTATAGCTGGATAAGAGGCTGTCTGTTTCACACAGGACTCGATCAAGAGATCCGGAGATGCATTGGCGAAGATCAAATTTATGATGTATTGAAAGCCTGCCACGATGGCCGTTGTGGAGGACATTTCGTAGACAAAAGAACAGCACACAAGGTTCTCAAGATGGGATATTACTGGCCCTTAATCTTCAAGGATGCAAAGAAATATGTCAGGGCCTGCGATAGTTGTCAAAGAATGGGCTAGCCTAATCATAGGGATGAAATGCCACTCAATCCCCAGGTAATTCTTGAACCATTTGAAAGATGGGCACTAGATTTTATAGGTCCCATTAATCCTCCGTCCAATCAAAAAGTTTACATACTAGTATGCACGGATTACATGAATAAGTGGGTAGAAGCTAAGGCACTCCTCAAAGCTAATGAAGGATCAGTATTAACATTTTTATTTGAAGAAATCTTTGTTAGGTTTGGACTGCCTAGGGAACTAGTCACTGATGGAGGACCTCCTTTTAACTCTCATGGCTTCAAAGACACATTGCAGAAATACCATATTAAGCATAAAATGACCACACCTTATCACCCCTAGTCAAATGGGCAAGTGGAAAGCACCAACAAAGTCATAGAAGCTATTTTGACAAAAACAATAAAGGAAAACAGGAGGGACTGGTTTCAAAAGTTTCCTGAAGCACTATGGGCTTATAGAACCACTTGGAGGAATACCATGGGCTTTTCACCCTATGAATTAGTTTTTGGTAAAAATGTTGTTTTCCCTCTGGAGTTTGAAATCAAAACTTTAAGAACTGCTTTAGCTGTTAACCTTGATTTGACTGATGCACAGACAGCCAGGTTGCATCAGCTTCAGGAATTAGACAAGAAAAGATTGGATGCCATCCATCAAATAACCATGATCCAGCAGCAAAGAACCAGATGGCACAACAAAACTATTAAGCAAAAGCAGTTCCAGAAAGGTAACTGGGCTTTACTGTATGACTCCCGTTTCGATAATTTCCAAGGTAAATTAAGAACAAGGTGGCTAGGACCTTATGAAATAGATGCTTTTTTTCCAAACAAAACAGTCAGACTCTTAATGATTGATGATAATAGAACACCGTTATTAGTAAATGGGTATCGACTCCGTCCGTATCAACGGTCTGTTTCTAAAGAGGATTTCAAAGCTACTTGCATGGCAGACTTACATTATGTTTTTTTGGGGGAACCTGTTGCCCCTCAAGGCACTTAAATTTTTGTTCATTTATTTATTTTTAGATTAGATTTCTTAACTAATAATCCCTGCCAAGAGTTCCGATGTTACAATTAATTGTTTTGCAGATCTTAGTTTCGGAGGATGGCTGAGAATAAAAATTCTAAAAGAATCACTTTGTAGCTTGGAAATGTTTTTCGGACCATAAATCAAGTTTTTCACCATTTCCTGTTGCTGCAACACCACTTCCCGTTGCTGCAACACCACTCCCTATTGATGCAACACCACTCCCCGTTGCTGCAACACCATTTCCTATTGCTGCAACACCACTCCCTGTTGCTGCAACACCATTTCCTGTTGCTGCAACACCATTTCCCGTTGCTGCAACACCACTCCCTGTTGCTGCAACACCACTTTCCGTCACTGCAACACCATTTTTCCGTTGCCGCAACACCACTTCCCGCGGCTGCAGCACTAGCTCATGTTCCGAAAACGTCACTTTTCAATGCTGTAATACCAGTTTCAATACTTAATGAATTATCATCCCGATGGAACATATTATGCTTCACTAAAGGAACCAGCCATGCACTTTGATAATTACACTTCGTCACTACTACTTCCTGTCAAATCACGATTGTAAACCCGTTGAAATTATGATTAATCCAGCAAAAGACAAGATACGACTTTTGGCATGCGACTAAAGGTAAAAGTAAAGGTACGCATGTTTAAGTGTGAATATTAAATTATAGTTAATGTGGAGATGTTGATACGACTGCCGAAATCATTGTACTACCAATCAGATCATTTAGCCATAGATTTGGGGGGATTACTAAAATATTGTAATTATTGCATAACACGTCAATCACCGCCACCCTTACTCCTCGCGGTAATATCTAAAACTCACCTCGTCGTGGCATATCCTCATTTGTAACGGTTTACTCTGTCTCAAACTTGGTAACTAGGCTCTGCATTGTGTATTTTCACTGGATCAACAGCTATGGGGGGAAATTTGATCACATATGAAATGGGCACAACAACGCTACTGGAACTCTACCCCGAGGTTTACCAAATTTTCCTGCAAGCAGGATGGGTAGACTACTTTAGAAGACTCCCGGATTTCAACACACAGCAAGTGTTGGAGTTCGCATGCAACTTAAGAGAAGGATTTTCTACAGTCCAGGGAGTACAGATTCCAGTAACAGAGGAAGACATAGCCCAAGTTTCCGGGTTACCGACCAATGATACACGCTGGTTTAGTAGGAAACATCTTATTCTGAATGCGCAGCAAGGCTTTTTCCTACTAGGCGAGCACGTGGAAGCCAAAGGCAGAGGGGTCGCACTTCAGTCACTGCCTCCACCATGGCCAAAGGTCGCAGAGTTTGTCAAGCAGTATTTTACTTGCGAAGGTCATTACCAGGTAATTTACCAACACGACTTCGTTTTGTTAAATCATTTGAGGCATGGTCAGTTGATAAACATGCCTTATTATCTATTGAGTTGTCTAAAAAATATGTCACGTTATATTGGAAAAGCAAATCATCCGTCCCTTTTCCTGAAACACCACCGTTTAGCCCAACTCTTAATAAATAGAGGCTTTGCTCTAAATCATCCACCCCCCCTCATTAATTCTCCCCAGCAAATAGAAGAAGATCCTCAGCAAGAAGAGGAAATTCCCCAACAACCAGAGCAAATACCCCAGGAAATTCCCCAACAACCAGAGAAAATACCCCAGGAAATTCCCCAACAACCAGAGCAAATACCCCAGGAAATTCCCCAGCAATTAGCAACAGAAACACCCCTGCAGAGGACCCCATCCCCCAATGAAGCTCAACCATCTACCCCCATGCTTCATATTTCCACTGATGACTCCGATGATAACACCCCCATCATTTTTCTTAAAAGAAAAAAGCAGCAGAAAACTGAAACTCCACCAAAAAGGAGAAGAACCAGGGCTTCGGTCAAAGAAGCTGCTATTCTCGATAGTTCCCCTAGTCTGAAGGAAAGTGGCCAAAAAAGAAAAATTACCAATTTTCCTGCCTCCTTACCGAGGTAGCGAACACGGTCAACTGCAGCAGTTAAGCCCACCAGCCCTGTGATCCCCAATTCTCCACCCATCACCCTAACACCCCGCTTTCCAACCATCCTGGAGCAGTCCCTTTCCTCACCCTCTGGGGTTGAGATGCAGAGCGTTGACAATTTTGTGACATTATTTTCTGAGGCAGCTGTTACACAAGAACCAGCTGTCGAAAAATCTAAAGTAGACACCCAAGGTGATATTGGGCAAGTGGCTGTTACAAAAGAACCAGCCACTGACCCAACAGGTGACACACAAGAACCACCTGTTGGGGATGCAAATGACCAAGTGGATGCTGAACAACAATCCTTTCCTCCGTTAGAACTTGCAGATACACAAGCTCCGCCTACCATAGCCTCCCTGCAGGAAGAAATTGAGTTTCTAAAATCTCAAATTAAGGATTATCAGCAGGAGATAATAATGGTTAAAGAAGCCTATCAAAATGAATATAATATCCACATCTTAGCACGGGTAGCATCTGTAATAGAAAAGAGTCAATACAATGAGTATATGTGCAGTTAGTGTGGTGAGCTGTACACTCAAGCATGATATAAGATAGTCCAGGTTCCAATGAACGAAGCTAATCCACATCCCTCTGCTACTGTAATCAAAACAGAAAAACCTGCTGCTGTAATCAAAATAGAACAACCTGCTGTTACACAAGAACCAGCAAGAGTTGCAGGAGGAGAAATAGAACAACCTGCTGTTACATAAGAACCAGCAGGAGTTTCAGGAGAAGAAATAGAACAACCTGCTGTTACACAAGAACCAGCAGGAGTTGCAGGAGGAGAAATAGAACAACCTGCTGTTACACAAGAACCAACATGAGTTGCAGGAGAAGAAATAGAACAACCTGATGTTATACAAGAACCAGCAGGAGTTGCAGGAGAATAAATAGAACAACTTGCTGTTACACAAGAACCAGCAGGAGTTGCAGGAGAAGAAATAAAACAACCTGCTGTTACACAAGAACCAGCAGATTTTCTAAGAATTGTAAAAGAAGAAACAGAGCAACCTGCTATCACACAAGAACTAGTAGGTTTTTCAAGAGTTGTGGAGGAAGACATAGAACCACCGCGGGCCACCCAAACTACTACAGAACAGAAATCCTTTTCTGACGCCTATGCACAGACTGAACCGCCCTGTGTCAGTGATGCTCACACGGAGACCTCTAGTTTTCAACAACTAAAGGACACATGGAGAATAGAATACGAGCTTTCACAAGGGAAGGCATTCCAACAGCAAAAGTCAACTTGGTTCAGCTATGCATACAGAAATTGGGATGCACTTGAACAGTCTCGAGCTCAACATAAAGAAAATAAGGAAGTAAAAGCTAGGCTGTCACGCGCCTTTGATCTGGTTCAGTGGGTACTGGATACAAGAAAACCCTCTTTCAATTATGCATTATTCTTGAGAGAACGGTTGGCATTCTTGCAAATAAAGGCAATTAGAGATGGAAGACCCTACCAAGTTGATACACTTGATCAATTTATTGAAACATTCAGAGAAGCACCAAATAATGATAAAAACTTTCTCTGTGAACTCTATCTTCACAATGAGGCCATGCCTGAAGATAGAGCGATGAATATACTCCCTATTGTTGGTGATATCCAAATAAGAGCCTTCATCTCTTTTCTAGCCAATCAACTAACTTGGAAAAATGCCTATATGTCAGCAACGCATAATGAACAGAATTGCCTTCTCTGGATTCGAAATGAACCATAGAATGCAACTACCTTCATTGCATAGTATCAAAATAATCTAATTAATCCAGAGTTGGTTGATCATATGAGGAAACTACAGGCAGCAGTCTCGCAAGACTGCCAGCATTATGTAAAAACAAAAGGGGCACTGGCCATCGAAGCAAACAAGTTATTTTGGGAACATTGTCCCAAAGAGAGACAGGAATATCATCCTTACAATCCCCTCAATCTTCAGGTAGCAATTTCACGCATACCTTATTATGTCAAATGTATGGAAAATTGTGCTGAGAGGTGGATTGGCTACCATTTTCATTTCCCTCTCTTGTGGTTACCTGGTCAGCAATATAAGGCTCATTACAAACTGACCAAAAAGGAGGAGGTGGCAGTATGGCAGCAATTACAGAGTGTCCAGGGATTCAAAAGCAGGTCTGATAAAACCTTCTTTAGCTACTGTATCAGCAACTTACACTGTTCATCCCAGTACTCTGACTCAGATTCAGAGTAGACGTTGCATGAGGACATGCAACCCTTTCAGTTGGGGGGGATGTTAGGACTCCATATTGTCTACTTTTGACCTCATATTTTGTCATGATGTTACCCTTTTTAGCCCATAAGTAGAAACCCTTAATAACATTTTGACCTCATCATTCCAAGGTATGAAGTAACTCTCCTCATTTGCTATATGTTTAATTATTCAACACATATTCATGTTATCTTTACAATTAATCTTTGGAAATTGACTAAGTCGCTGACAATTGATTGGAACTGTTTGAAGTCCACAGAATTGTAATTCACAGTTGCTGCAACACCAGAAACAGCAACTGTGCAGTTGTTGTAACACCAGAAACAACAACTGACTAAAGCAGGAAATGTATTAATTTGCAAAGGATGAAACAACAACTGTCGAGCAGGGCAGTAACCGTCTGAAGCTGACAGAACTATACTTGGCAGATGCTGATATAGCACGATCAGCAAAACTTAGTCGCCGATGTTGGAACATGAGGAACAACATGAGAAATTCAAGGAACAGTTGAGATTTATCAAATCGACAACAACAACGGAACAACCAAGAATAGTACAAGGACCCCAAGGAGATAGACGAAGACTACCAGTTTTGCAATAGCGGAAGGATCCGACTAAACAAAGGACAACAAAGATATACACTGTTGTAACAGTATGCTGTAACAGGATTGGTTTCCTATTTTTAGTACAGAAGGATCAAACTGAATGAATAATGACAATCTATTGTAATAGGTGTCTCCTCTATAAAGAGGAGACATCTACAGTTGAAAGCGAGCGAGTTATAACAGAAGTATTGTAGTGCAGAGCAAGTCTGAACTTTTATTGTAATTGGACTTTTTGGCAGATGAATAAAGCACTGTTCTGAGCAT
This sequence comes from Pinus taeda, assembly GCA_000404065.3. NCBI lineage: Eukaryota > Viridiplantae > Streptophyta > Pinopsida > Pinales > Pinaceae > Pinus > Pinus taeda. Next base: position 21,567 of record APFE030585893.1, on the reverse strand, counting down.
TTTAACTTAGCATCTGTGTTCAGTGGAATCTTGTGAGAGGGACAAGGCCCACCTTCTTCACAAGATTCACCCATTTCTTTCCTGTTAAGTGTGTGTGTGATTTCTGTGCATTTTTAGCCTTGCTTCCGATATTTCCTTTTTGCTGATACTCTGTTTCCTTGATCGATTGGCGCTGTGAGAAGTGTGTCACCGGTGATTAGGATTTTTTAGTGTGTATTGGCAAACTGGTCACAGAGGCAGGAGCTGAACATCCTTATTCTGAGGACAGGGTCCTGGTCCTCTGTTACAAATGACCATTATTTCTTTCTGCAGATTTGTTACCATTAATTAATTTCATTTCATCTCTGCAATAGCTTATAAACTATTGTAACACAAAATAAGGGTTTGATAGGAAGTAGATCTGTTTATACTACAACCTTTAATGCTTTTTAGAATTAAGTGCATATAGTACGAGGTCACCTTTGAAACAAAAGGACTTTCCCAGGTTGACAATTTAATGTGGTATTCGACTGTTTAATCAATAAACAATTCGAGCAGCCAACAGGCCTGAAAGCTGTGCGATAAATACCATTTACCGCCCGACCAATCCGCACCGCCCGTTAAACGCTCGCGCGAATCCGTTTCCCGATGACCGTCTGATCTATCCGCTGAAGATCTAACGGCCCTAACTCACCCCACTCTCACCTCGATCGATAGCCTCTGTGGAGCCATCTCCGTCGTCCATTTCCTCGATCCGATGGTCATCCTTCCCTCCCATCCCGATTGTCCACTCGCCCATGCATTCCACATCCTCTGACCATTCTGTTTTCACGAAGAAGGAGATAACCAGTTTGCCAGCATCAATCATAGTCAGACTTCCAAAAACCACATTCAACAGAAAGAATGGCCAAGGGAGAAAAGGACAAGAACGACCCTGTAACTGTATTTATTAGTCATGGACTCCACTGGTACGAGCACTCCAACCACCTAAAAGGACAACACAACACTGGAACAGATCGGATTCACTCACTGAAGCAAGCAAACACATTCAAAGACTCCACTAGGCAGTTAAATGTGGTTGGTGGTCAATTATGACCCCTCCATACCTAAACGGCCAAGTGCCCTTGTAATGTAAATCTATAAATACCTAGAAGAAAGATGTAATCAAGGTTGGCATTTGATGTAAGGTTCAACTTCTGGAGACTGTAGATATTTTGTCACTTGCAGCGTCTCGTCTTCATTTTTAGCTAATACAAGCTTCTTTTGCTGTTAATTGCTCACTTTCCATTTCCCTTTATTCCAAGCTTGTACTTGATATGCTGTGTTCTTGAGCTCTTGATGTTTAGCACTAGATAACTATCATCTTATCTTTGTGTTAGAATCTTGTATGCATCATTAAATAGGTTTCCCAGGTTTCTTTCTATCTAATGTAGGAGAGCTGTCCTCCTGTCTGTGCATTAGGAGATTAGATTTACAGGTTTCTTTACTAGTTGCAGCCAACCATCACATGGTTTTGTGCATCTGCTGGTGTGGTTAGTATTCTCCATATTCACCTAATATCTAAAACTATGAGCATTGGTGGTCTAAAGCCTTGTAGTCTGAGGGTGTTCACGCATGTCTGGAGTGAAACAAAGTAGAAGTGGTTATCTGGATTGAACCAAACCATCATTCCTTCCATTAAACCTGTAATAATAGTTGAATTTATATGTTACCAGGCATCTCCGAGCTACAACCTAGGAGATTTTCTTGGAATCCTAACATAATTGGTGCCGTTGCTTGGGAGAGGAGATTGAAGCTCAGCTTCCCTGGGAGAACGACATAGATCCATCTTTGATGATAGACAAAGTCTAGACACATTTCTGGTTGCAATCATCTATCTGGCGACTCTACTAGAGGACCAACCATTTGGCGACTCCACATCGCAGTTCTGGCTCAGTTTGTGAGGCATACTCGGAGAAATCCTCAGAAATCATCAGCTGACCCAGTGCCTGACCCTTAGAATATTTTCAAGCAGAGCAAGATATCACGAAAAGGAGCATCAGGATCAGGTAAGCCTAAAAAATCTTATGTATCTCTGCAAGAAAGGCTTGTAACTGAGCATGTACATGTTGAAAATATAGAGCCTAGCACTATCAGTGAAGAAATCCTCTCAGAGATTCATAAAGGTCCTTGTTCAATAAGTTCCCCTTTGGATCTTAGTCCAAAGAAAGCCTCCTCTATAGTCCATCAGTTTCCTTCAACCCTGTCATTCATTTCTCAGTTCCCTACCTTCCAAACTACTAGTACTCTTCCATTTACCCCAGTCATGGCAGGCCAACAATCACCCACCAAAATGGAAAGAATCACAGCTGCTAGGTATGGACCCTTGGGCATGCCTATTCCTTTGAATGCCATGCCTGCAGGAGAATATCATAAATACATGCCTAAGTTCACTGGTACAGAGGGAGTAACAGCTGAAGAACACCTTTAGTCTTTTTATAGCTATGCTGATAACCTAGATATTAGTGAAGACGATGTGTGGATCAGAGTATTTGTCTAAAGCCTTGATGGAGAGGCTAGAAAGTGGTTCAGAGAGCTGACCCCTAGGTCTATAACAGACATTGAAGAATTAGATGATTTGTTTTTAAAGCATTGGGGAGATAAGAAAGACCTGTTATATTACCATATTGAGTTTGGCAACCTAAAAAGGGAAAATGGGGAGTCATTGTTTGATTTTAATAAAAGATTCAATTATATGTATAACAAGATACCAGCTGAAGTAAAACCTACCCCCACCTCTGCCAAGCTCACCTATGCCAATGCCTTTGATTCTGATTTTTTCCTGCTATTAAGAGAAAGAAGATGTGCCACTCCAGCTGAAATGCAAGATGCAGCCTTGGAGGTAGAATCTAATATCATGGTTGCAAAGAAACTCAAGGGGCATGCTGATAGAAGGAGGCAGAGAGGTGAGGCTTCCTCCTCTTCTTCATCTTCAGAACCCAAATTAGATAAAATGACTAAAATGATAGTCATTGGCTGCTGAAATATCCAAAGTGAAGGTTGAACAGAGTTCTGGGAAAGCAGGGCTTCCTAATACGTTGGCTCCTAGGAATCAAAATCCATTCAAAAGAGCAAATGAACAATTGCAGCTTATTCAGAGGGGAAAAGAGGTCAGTGAGGAACAAAGGGTTAAGACTCCTTTCCAGAACGTAGTCATGGAGGAGGAACAATTTGATGAAGAGGATGAGATTCACTGCATGGAAGACAAGGGAAGTGCTGCCTTTTTGACATTGGTTGCCTACGAAGAATCATTACTCAGGGACTAGACCAGTCTAGAGTGGGAAAAAGAAGCTGTTCTATAGACTGAAGACAAGCAAAGATATAACTTGAGATCAAGAACGAGTAATGTCAAAGAGAATCCTGCCCAAAGAGTTGTTGTTCCCACAGAGCAACAGATCAGCAAATAGAAGAGACCAACAACTGATCCCATCATCCTCAAAGCACCAGCTCAAGAGGTAAGCGGCCCTGACAAGTCCCCTTCCCATTTCAGTTTTGAATCAAAGGTCTAGAAGCTAAAAATATCTGTACCTCTGATAGAACTTGTAAAGAGTGAGGCCTTTAGGAAGCCCATCCTTGACGCCCTTGAGCTGAGAGCCACACAAGCATCCAATGACTATGTGAGTTTACAAGATGATAAACCTGCAGTTGTGCTTAGCCCAATGACTGAACCTGCAGATAACAATTCCCCATCATTTTATGTCTCCTCGACCATTCATGACAAAGTCCTCCACAACTGTCTGCTAGACACAGGGGCCAACCATAATCTGATGCCTAAAGCTGTCATGGAATAGTTAGGCCTTGATGTTACTAGACCTTATCATGATTTATTCTCCTTTGATTCAAGGAAGGTGAAATGTCTGGGGTTAGTCAAAGACTTAGCTATCACCCTAACTCAACTGCCCATGAAAAGCATGATGATGGATATTGTGGTAGCAGATGTCCCTCCTAAGTTTGGCATGCTACTGTCCGGAGGATGGAGTAAGAGGCTGGGTGGGACATTGCAAAATGACTTATGTTATGCCACTGTTCCAATTTTTGGAGGAGAAAGCAGAAGACTGTATAGGGAAGCCCAGCTAGCCTATATCAACAGTGATGAGAACAATCCCACTAATCATCCCATTTACGCTGTGGACACTGATTTTGGAGCATGTATTCTCCAAATTGAAGAATCCCAAAAGGCCTCGGTGCAGATCAAGAAACTAGTATATCAGGCCATGGAAGGGGAAGAGATGCAAGTTTGGGATATGTTCTTTGATGGAGCATGTTCAAAGGAATCTGCAGGAGCAGGAGTGGTGCTGGTGTCTCCAAAACAAGAAAGCACACATCTATCTTTTAAGTTGACTTTTTAGGTCACCAACAACATATCAGAGTATGAGGCTCTGATATTGGGCTTGAATGCTGCCAAATATAGAGGAATCAGAGACATAAAGGTGTTTGGAGATGATAATATCATCATTCAACAAGTGAACAAAATGTTCCAAGCAAGGAACCCAAGGCTGAAAGCATACAGAGATGAGGTATGGAGGCTCAAAGATTCTTTTAATAGTTTTTGTATCTCATATATCCCTAGATTCAAAAATCAGCTTACTGATTCCCTTGCTATGTCTTCCAGCATGTTCATCCCTCCCATGCCCCCTAGGTTGGTTTATGAGGTCCAGATTAAATATAGACCATCCTTGCCTGATAATGTCCAACATTGGAAAGTATTTGAGGATGATGATGAAGTAAATAGGTTTTTGCAAGTCATTGATGAATTCTCTAAAATGCAAATTGATCAAGAGAATGAAACCTTCGCGAAATGTCCCCAACCCCAGCTAAAGAACATAATAGGCCAAGACAGTATTGTACAGATGCCTAACAATAATATACCTAAAGGACTAGTGCCTTTAGAGAAGCTGTTTGACCATAATGATGTGCCTCATAAGATTGCCCAAAAAGAAGATCAGTCTGCAATCCATAGGCATAACATAGGAAGTCCAGATCATCCCAAGTATATAAATCTGTCTACCCATTTGTCCGCTGCCCAAAGTTTTGAATATTTCACCTTGATGAAGCAATTTGCTGATGTCTTTGCCTGGGAATACAATGACCTTAAAACTTATGACAAAAAGGTCATCCAACATAAGATCCCATTGGAGAAAGACACCATCCCTTTCAAACAGAAGTTGAGACTCATAAATCCTTTGCTCCTCCCTTTGATTGAAAAGGAAATCAAGAAGTTGTTGGCTGCCAAAATCATAGTCCCCTTGAGATATTCAAAGTGGGTAGCCAACCTAGTAGTGGTGAGGAAGAAAAGTGGAGAAATCAGACTGTGTGTGGATTTCAGGAACCTGAACAAGTGTTCCAAAAAGGAAAACTATCCCCTGCCCAAGATGGGGCATTTTCTACAGAAAGTCTCAAGAGCCAAGGTCATGTCTTTCCTGGATGGATTTTCAGGGTATAACCAAGTTGTTGTACATCTAGATGATCAAGAAAAGACTTCTTTCACCACTCCTTGGGGTACTTTTATGTACTCTAAGATGCCTTTTGGGCTGATGAATGCTGGGACTACCTTTTAGAGAGCTATGGATATAGCATTTGTAGGAGAGAAGGATAAATTTGTCCTTTTTTACCTGGATGATATAATAGTATACTCTAGGAATCATCAAGATAATTTGCAGCATTTAAGGAAAATGTTTCTGAAGTGCAGGAGGTTTTGCATATCAGTGAATCCTAAGAAGTCACAGTTTTCTTTAGAAGAGGGCAAGCTTTTAGGGCATGTTGTTTCTGCTGCAGGTGTCAAAATTGACCCAGAAAGAGTAAAAGCAATACAGAGTTTGTTTGTCACAAGATCAAAAAAGGATATCTAATCCTTTCTGGGCAAAATAAATTTTGTAAGGAGGTTCATTCCTAATTTTGCAGAACTGGTAAAACACCACCTCCATGCTGAAAAAAGGGTCAGAAACTAAATGGACTAAGGTAGCAAGAAAGTATTTTGAAGCCATCAAAAGGGTTATTATGGAAGCTCCCACTTTGATCAGCCCAGACTATAGCAAGGAGTTCCATATTTTCTCCTTTGCTTTTGGTAACACCCTTGCAACAGTCTTATTGCAGAAAGATGATGAGGATTCAGAGCATCCAATGGCCTTTTTTAGCAAAACATTAAGGAATGCTGAACTGAGGTATGATATTATTGAAAAGTAGGCTTATGCCCTTATCAGATCTTTGAAAGCCTTCCGAATATACATTATGTACTCCAAGGTAGTTGCATATGTGCCCTCTACATCAGTAAAAAATGTCCTAGTGCAGCTAGATGTTGATGGAAGAAGGGCCAAATGGATTGTAAAGCTTATTGAGTTCAACATAGAACTAAAGACCACTAAGCTTGTCGGAGGTCAGGACCTTGCCAAGCTGATGGCTGAAGAAAATTTCAAGGTGCTGGACATGAATTTGATAAGCACAAACTCAGATGATAGACAAACAGGGGAAGAAATAGTTGATTCAGGGCAGAACCAGTCATTGGCAGAAAATCTAGCTTCTTGTGAATGGTATTCTACAATAGTTCAATTTTTGCTGAAACTAGAAGTTCCTCTAGGCCTAAGTTCAAGCCAAGCTAGGACTATTAAGCTCAGGGCAACTAAGTTCTTGTTTATGAAAACCTTCTCTACTGGAGGGATCCATCTGGAATCCTTTTGAGATGTCCGGACAAAGAACAATCTATGGAGGTCATGCATCAGTTCCATTCCAGCATCTGTGGAGGACATCACTATTGGAAGACCATAGCCCACAAAGTCCTAAGAGCTGGGTATTATTGGCCCACTTTGTTTTCTGATGTCTTTTCATTTGTAAAATCTTGTGACAAGTGCCAGAGGTTTGAAGAAAACAACAATTGAAGTCCTTGCCCTTGAAGCCAATACATGCGAGTGGTCCTTTCCAACAGTGGGATTTGGATTTCATAGGGGAAAGTAATCCACATTCTAGTGGCCAACACAGATGGATCTTAGTAGCTACTGACTACTTCACTAAATGGATTGAGGCCATCCATACTCGGAAAGTTGATCACCATGTGGTCATGAAGTTCTTGACATAAAACATTTCACCAGGTTTGGTTGTCCACACAAATTAGTTACAGACAATGCAGCAGCCTTCAGGGCAAAAGAGTTGATGGACATGTGTGACTCAATGGGTATTAAGCTAGTTCATTCCACCTCATATTACCCTCAAGGTAACGGTCTAGCAAAATCATCCAACAAGTGTTGGGTTGTGTTATATTCTTTCCACGACTAACCTATGTAGTGAACCGGGGGGTTAGAGGGGGGGCGGAGCCCC
>APFE030585891.1:107561-118978 GCA_000404065.3 Pinus taeda | reverse complement strand
AATTTAGGCCGTGTAATCTCCAAACACATTCCAGTTAATATATATATACATCATGTGCAAACCAATTGCGTAGCAGAAAAGCATGGTGCATGGCATTTATCATAGCACTTCGTGGACTTTGTTTAAAACACTTTATAATGTATAGCAGTTATATTTCTCTTTTCCATCCATCCATTTGTTTCGAGAATGATTATAGACCTGTACTTGATCGTTGAAGGGGTTTTCATAATGGGCTACTGTGCATTTTTGGGAATGTCTTAAATAGTTTTTAATACATATCTGTATGCCTGTCCAAAATTTTGCAGAGACAAAATTTATACGTGCAAAGAACCTGTCAAACTTGTAATTTTAATACCTATAAGACTTGCAATGTGGAAAAGTTGACAATGAATTTGAAATCTTTGATGGACAGATACATGAAAGCAACTAGACCTGACACACTCGTTACTGCAAAATGGTTTCTTGCGTCGAGTCACTTTTCCTTTGAAGGAACCATGATTTTATCTTTAAACCAGAAATATTACATCATGTTTACACCCCGGTGCTCTTGTTTGAAGACAGACTACCATGGGTGCATGGGCATATGATTTCCCTGAGGCAGTGAATTAGCACAATAGGTTGTTGACTTCTGCAAGGAAAAGCTTTGCAAACCACAAGAGTTATATAGTGATATATGCAGTGTATATATATCTGTACATTTTTTTCTCTCTTTTCGAGGGAAGCCAATTCTCTCAAAATCTGACCAAAAACTACCGCTGACAAATGATATTTTACACAAATAAGCTTTGGAGGCAAGCCTGGCCTGAGGAAGCCCCTCAAAGTTAGCAAGCTACAGAATTTTGGGCAAACTGCGAAATCCGGGACATGGAAAATGAAAGGTTACGACTGTTTTCCATGGTATCCACCCTTTCACAGGAGGGACACATGGTGAGTGTGGTCGCAGGCAGCGGCATGTAGTAATTACCCTGTCCTATCACACACTGAGGAGGAACCGCCTTCAGAGTCCTAAGCTCTTACAACTCTTTCTGTAGCCTTCTGTTCTCCTCCGTTAGATTCTCACAGCACCGCTTCAGAACCTCGCATTCTACTTATGTCTACTTCAACTTTGTTCTGCAAAACAAAGACCTCACATTAATGGCCGGAAAATCACAAATACGGTAGAGTCTCTTTTTTTAAAGTTCCCTAAAATGAATTCTTACCGCGCTTATCTGTTCTGAAACCAGACTTCCACCTGCCGAGGTTGCAAATTCAATTCCTTGGCCAAAGCGTTCTTTTGTTTCTACTAAGATCCTGATCAGAAAACCGGATCAGCATGTAATCTTAAATCCATGAATTGCCAAGGGTTCAAAAAGAAAGCAAACGATAAAAGATTACTGCGATTAAAGATTCAAGGATGCGTTACCGGGTCCAGAGTGTTGTCCTCCAAGAAACTTCCTCCAGTAGTGCAGACTGCTCCTTGTAAAGCCGAAGCTTTTTCCTCGTCGAACCTATCTCCTCCTCGTCGCTTGTCCTGGAACTCACGTCGCAAGTTTGATCCCTCTCCGCCTCCAACTCAAAGGTTCTTTCTCGCTCTTGCTTCACTACCACAGAACCGGTGTCAATCGTCCACAAGGCATTGACTTGGAAAACCAACGAATACTCAGACTCATTGGTAGCCGGAACACAATCCAAGAAAACACAAACGTGCAACTGTGGACGTATATTCACCGTTCTTGGACATAAGAGAATAGGAAAAATAGTAAAAATATCTTTAAGAGTCACATAAAAGAATAGGAAAAAGCGGACAAAAGAGAATAGGAAAAATAGTAAAAATATCTTTAAGAGTCACATAAAAGAATAGGAAAAAGTAGTAAAAAATCTTGCCATGTCAAGAAGGCAACTCAACCGATATTTGGAAAAAGCAGTCACATTTCAAATCAACGGTTAAAAGTGTCTCACTTGATCTAACGGAGCAGAGTAAAAGTGTTGACGATTGTTGATGCATAGGAAGACCTATCAGCCTAATTATAAATTTTAAAATAGTAAAACTATTTAAATAAATCTTTAATTACATCGGTTAAATTATATATACTATAAAAATTAGTCACATATTCAAATTATTTATATATAATTTTTTTATTTAAAAAATTGAAATTATCAGGCCGAGGCAGTTTGACGGGTCGATCTGTCCGTCCGGTATCACAGGATGCCCCGCAAGCAATCTCTACCAATCTGGAAAATGAATGGTATAATTAATAGTTTGAAAAAACATAATAATCACGCGATGTCTACGGAATGATTAGTCGGTTGAGAAAACGTAATCACCCCACAATGATTTGTTGGAAAGTAACGGCTGTATGAATTATTGTCAGAACACAGAATTTATTCTGTGATTGTTTAATGGTGTTCTGGACATTCATATTTTCGGATGTATAATTAGATTTAATGTTTTGGAATTTTTTTGGACATTTATATTTTTGGATGTTTAATTAGATTTAATGTTTTCGAATTTTTTTTGTTATTTGGATAGTGTAGAATACATAATTTAAATTTATAATTTTAATAATTTTTACTTAATTTTATAAATTAAATAGAATAAAAATAAATGTAATTTTTTTGTGTTTAATTATTTTTATATAGTATATGTATAATTTTTGTTTAACCATATATATATATGTGTGGGTATGAGAAAATATTTTACTTACTACTTGCCATTGAAATATTTATTTATGATTCATATTGAATATTTTTAACATTAGTAATATTTTTTATAAATGCCATTTATTTAAAGTTATATTAAGATTGAATAAATTATAAACTATTTTTATATATTCTTATTAGAAGTTAGATGATTTTTTTTTTTAATTGTTTCTTTTAGATTTAAAATATGTATTTGGTTAAATTATACTCTAATTTTTTAACATTTCTCTCTATATACATATATATGAAATTGATTTTGAAATAAATAAGTTAACATAGATATTCAAATATTCAAATTGTTTCATAAATCCTATTGAAATATTTTAAAAAACATAAATTTTTTACATCTTACTTATAGGCAAAAGTGAAATTCTAAGGTTTATCTCTCTCTAGAGTTAATATAAACTTATGTTACTTTCATGGATATAAAATACTTTTTTTTGTGGTTGAGAGAAAGTGAAATATTTTTACCATGTCTCTTTCCGAACAAACATGTATATTCATTCTTTGTTTTTATTGTAACCAACATTTATTTTTTTTTAAAGATATTTTTTTTAGTTTTTAAAATAAATAATGTAATCTTCATATTAAACACATACTAAATCACCACATTGTTTCATCCTAAATTTATAATTACCTTCTAAAAAACTCCCAAACTCTTTATGATATTATATTATATATATATATAGATATGATTATATATATTATTTAAAGATATATTTAATAATTGAGAATGAAATAAATATATATTAAATAATTCCCTCACTTAAATTACAAATTCAAGTTATAATTAAAAATTGTAAATATCATATCGATTTTTCAAATATTTCAATTTTATGCAAATAACATTTCCAAAAAAATAAAACATTCAATGAAATTGCAATATATATCACTAACTTTTTACCCCATTACATATTTATACACCTTGCTAATCATATTACATACCAATGACAGAACCAACTTATCACTATGATCAACAAACAACATCTATACAACTAGGAAAAATAACTCCCGACATGATTCTCCCCAAGCTATCATCAATTGTAAGGACCATAACATACACTTTATTCTCTCCAACATATCAAACACACATCATGCAAATAAACTCCATGCATCAATATAATGCTGCAACCTTTTCTACAATAAGTTACAACTTCTCTCTCAATATGTATTCACAGTCGTTCCATGCAACAATAAGATTGTCGCATAAACATTTACTTATAGCGAACAACTACAGATAGATGAAAAAAAGGAAATTATTGGATTATAATGGTAAAAATCCATACAAAGTAAAACCACTTGTAAAAATTAATAGAACATCAATAATATTTAAAAAAATACTTTAAATATTTAAAGAAATACTTTAAATATTGTGTGGAAAAGAAAATATATAATCTAATAAAAATAAAATAAATGTTTTAGAATATAATGTTTGTATTTATAGTTTTAAAATAGAGAATAATTTTCATTGAAGGGTGATATTTTTTTAGTATAAATTTATTATATTACAATTTTTGATAAAATATTACTTATCTTGATAGTTCTATACATATTTTATTACTAGCCAATCTTATATACATATAGCCCATCAATGATAAGTATAACTATATAGTGGGCTTTAGTTAATAAATATATGACCTTTTTATATTAGCTATCTACTAATTATTAAATGGGCCTTAGTCAAACAAGATGGATTAACACATTAATTGATTAACTCTTATAAAAGATGGCTTAGCACATTAATTGATTAACTCCTACATACTCTAAGCTATGGAAATTAGAGTGGGGCCTTAATATGTCTTTTCCATCAAAATAAACATTATCCTCAATCATAGAGGCATGGAAACTATTTTAAAATGAATGTTGCTTTCCAAGTGACATATTTTGCTCCATATTATTCCAATGTATTAAGACTTCTTGAATACTATGCATACTTAGTCAGTGCTCTCTTCTGGCCAATAATTCTTGTAGTTGTAACTAAATGGGCCATTCTTCATTAAATGTTGTGAGGCTAGTTTGAACTCAACAATTATGCCCTACTACCTCTTAAAAGAAGACAGATGAATGATTAGATGGATAATTGGGTGAGAAAGATGAGCCAATCTATAAGAAATATGTCTAAAGCAGTGGACAATTTTCTAGGGTCCTTAGGACTTCGACATCATCCTCTAGTGGCCCTTGTCTTTCAAAAGGGTTTATTTATAAGGCCAAAGGTGAAAATATACCTAATCCTATTTTGCAAAAGAACATGAGAATGATGTTAGTGCCTATTAATTAATTATACTTTTAGCCAAAGCTAGATTGTCTTTAAGTGTGATGGGAAATGTAGCTTTTCTATTAAGCATGTGATATAATTCATCAATATGTGATGTGCATAGTAAATATGTAGCCACCTAAAGGTGTTGTAATACCCATCCGTTCTTTATGTTAATGTGTTACTATTTTTAGAACTGGACTATTTTTAGGTTTGATGACCAAGAAAGTCATGTAGGATTTGAGAACCAATGTGATTAAATAGAAATTAATCTGACGTAATTAGTAGAATATTATTAATAAATGAAATGTTGGAAATTACTCAAGGAAAGAGAACCACAGTCAAAAGATTTCTTACGAGTTGGGAACAACTTTAGTTGGATGAATTCAACCTACACCTTCCCTAAGATCTTCTAAAATTCCTAAGAGAAATAATTGGAGAATAGTAGATCTATTATGATAGGAGAAAAAGATATAATAAACTACTTAGTTGGAGGAAGATACTAAGTCGGGCATGAAATAAAGTGTTGCGGTTGAAATAAAGCATTGTAGGAGAAAATGACAGGCTTTAAAGAAAAAGGAAAGTACCTTTTAAAAAACAAATTACTAAGGCCTGGGTAGTTGGGTTGGCAGACCCATAAAGGTAGGACATTGTGAAAAAAAATATACTGGGAAGGAAACCTATAAAATATACCATTCAAGAATCAATGGGGATTGTCGATTTCGATGGCAAGGAAATCTTAGCTCGGCGGAGAACTGCTCGACTCAGTTCATAGTTGGGAGGAATGTGTTCAGTTCCAGAGTAACTGTTCCAATAGGATTCTGGTTACGATTATGGTTTTCTAGAGTTAAAATGTATTTTAATTTCGAATTTCTATTTGCAGTAGTGAGGAGATAGACCATATTTTCTCTCGTAAGGAATTGATTTCATTATGTATATTTTGTGTATGTATATATCATTATGGTTGATGGTGTAAGTGTGTACTTGGGTATTTAAAACAAATAATATTATGAATTAATGAGAACCCTTAAGGAAGTACACACAATATTAAACATTTGAGTTACCCTTGTGTAGATCGAAATTTATCTATATATCTATTATGTTTGTTATAATCAAATTCGGTTCCTTTTATTTTTAAAATGAAACTAGTTCTATGCACTCACAAGGAGACAAAGGAGCGAATGTGAGGACTTGAGATTTGGTGGGTGCCAGAAGTACTTCCCACAAACATACATATAGCTGGAAACATAATACTATACCAAGAAAGAGGAATTATCAATCTCAATTCAACCACTTTGTTCTTAATGACCGATGTCGGTCCTAGAAGGGGAATAAGTAAAAAAATAAAATGTTTGAAAGGAATTAACAAGCTCCTATCATGACAACAAGGAAAAGGTCAAATACACGTAGTGGATATCCTATATGCATGGAGTCATGTCCTTGTAAATTAATTTTTGCAGAGAAAAAATACTTGTAGTATATAGTATTTTTGTATAGATTCGGAACGATAAATTTGGTGTTCTGATGGTTCAGAAGTAGTTAACCTTTATCGGATTCAGACATCTAACAAAATGGAGTTTTAATAGTCAACAACTAACTATCTGTGTCTATCAAGAGAAACAAGTTATAGGGGTACAAATTATTTCATAGGAACCCAGTTAAAAAGACTATTCAATAGTACAAATTCAAGATTGGAACTAGATATCGTATTATCTATGTATTTAAAAGCAAATTAACAAATATAATTACCTATACCTATGCATATTTAAATGTAGAAGCATCTAGGAAAAAAACTTGCGAGTACAGTATATCATGCATTTTCACCAAACGAAATTGTATTCCAGTGAGGCTAAGATGTGTTTACTGACAAAGTCCTTGTCTTCATTTCCAATTAAGAAGGAAAAAAAACAAACAATGTTTATTCATACAAATATTAGATTACCCAAAACATCTAACATGTAATATATACTATAAATCCATCAATAACGTTTATTAAAGATAATACCCATAAATTGTTGAAGTTGAGATTATCTCAGAAGTGAAAATTAATAAAAGAAAACTTTCTCATAGGACATTCTTCCAAGTTCATAGTAGGGTAAATATAATATACATTACAAATGAGAAATATAATCTCTATGCCAAGAGAATACTACAAATTTAATATGAGACATATAGTCTCTATGCCATAAGAAGACTACAAATTTGACATCCAACATTATAGAGGACAATTACAAAGAAATAAAATTATAGACTACCTTCATAGTTTTATACCATCAGCCTGGAGAATGTTTCCTTAATCTCATTTCCCTAGTAGAGGAGGACCGACACTAGTCACTCTCGATACCGAGAGGGAAGGAGGGAGATATATATATATATATTGTCGCACCTTCAAAATAACAACAATAAGCTGCAAAGGGTATGTAGTAGGACACTGACCTGTACCAAAGTAGGAAGAAGTTAGAGGTGGATGACATGTCCTTTGTTTTTCAGAAAACCTTGGGCTAACCCAATTTCAATTCGTGCATACCTTTAACAAGTATTGAAAGTAGCAAATGAGTATCGATATGCTGATGGTAAACACAGCTTGGTTCAATAAAGCAAAAGAAAAGGGAAATTAACACTAAACAATGATCCATATACCTACAGAGGTGACAACTCCAAAAATCCCTCCCATACACATTACCATAGAAGCTTGATTAGTACCGTGAGAACCAACAAGGGTTTTCTAATTCTTTCTAGAGACATGGAAACATACCACCCAAAGAAAAACAAAACCCCTATGTAATAACACAATGCGCATCAAGGCATTATGCATTCTTCCTTGGAACTAAACAAGAAGGTGCAGCATCATCACCTAGATCTAACCACCCTTCAATAATATAAATATGCCAATAGATATTTTTCGAAGAACAAGTTTCACAATAACCAATTTGAAAGGAAATGGAAGAAAAGAGTACCTGGTTCTCTATTTGAATAAAGAACTTTTCCAAAGGAATCTATCCCACCTTGCATAGTAAGATACTATGCATTTAGACTCTTGAAATAGACAAAGAAGGGAATTCAAGAATATGAAGAAAATAACGTATACCAAAATGAAATCGTAAAGAAAATAATACATGTAGAGAGATATAAAAGTAAACTAACAATACCTTGTGGAAAATCTATGGAAGTATTCCATGAGAGCTACAGTAACACTGAGGAAAGGAAGACGTACTGGCGATAACACAATGGACATGAGAGTGTCCCTCGCACAACATGAGAACAAAACAAAGTGTACAACATAAATTTACAGGAATGTTGAACTCTAAATAAAGAGGTGCAACAAAATAACTTACCATTACCAGTTTCCTTTGTAGGCTAATCATGTATCTGAAGAGGCCACATAACGTGGTAAGAACACACAACTGCTAAGGTATCAACCCTTCCTTTGTTTCTCTCTACAAACTCGAAACAACTTAAATGACAAGAAACCAAAATGATTTAGGTGAATTAGGCTAGAGTTTATAAAATTAATTCCCACTGCTGGATGGATACGATAAAATCCCCACTATTGGCATGAGGCAAGTACTAGCAACCATGTGAAGATCACATGGACCTGGAGGAGGTGGTCATATGATATTTTCTCATGAAACTCCATGACTATCACCTACTATTGGAAGAATTATTGTAATACCTCTATGTCCTTGCTTTTTAGACATTTACTATTCTTAGATATTGAACTATTATTGGATTTAATGGTGAGGGAAGCCATGATGAGACTTATGTCATGATCTAATTATATTATTATTATCGAGTTAGTAAATAAATTTCTTGGAAATATTATGGAAACAACACTAGAGTGTAGGACTCTTCTTTCTAGATTAGAAAAAGTTGTGCTGGTCAAGTCCACGTGATGGACTTTCACTAAAAAGTCTCCTAAAGATACCTAGGAGAAAAATAAAAGAAATTAAATTAACATAATTGGAGAGAAATATTATAGTAATCACTTAGTTGGAGAGAAATACTAAGTGGGGTGGAATAAAACATTGTGGGAGATAAAATCGTGCTTTAAAGAAAGAAAAGTTTCTTTTTTGAAAAAACTAAAAAAAGGCCTAGGCAAAAGGTTGGGAGACCTTAAAGCAGAATGCTGCTAAAATTTATTAGGAAGAATAATTTATAAAAGGAAACCACCTTGGAATCAAGGGGAAGGATTCCAAAGGGCAAGAACATCTTAGCTCATGGGGAACTAGAATAGGCAGTTTATGGTTGGGAGGAACGTGGTCGGTTTATAAGTGTTTTCCAAGCAATAAATATGGTTATAATTATTGTTTATGTTCTATTATTGATGTTGAATAGTAAATAATATATAGTTATATTTTAATGAAATCAATGCATGTCTTAGCCGTAAGTATATGTGTTCAGTTTTGCATGCTAGTATATTGATTTTCTATTTTGTTAATGATAACCGTGTGCAATAATGTCTACATGAGGGGTAGAGCATAAAATTATTAATTAAATATGAAAATATGTTATGCAGGCAAGCAAAATATTATACAAATATTGGAGTCATGCCCGAACAAATTTTTCATAAAATATCATCCCAATTTTGGAAGGTAGATCCATGAATTTGGTATCTCTTGATAGATATAAGAACCATCGTATATGTTTTATGCTTATTTAATTTCTCCTCACTTCAAAGTTTATATGGGTTGATAAATGAGAGGAATTCAATGTTAGGAAAGGTTATTCAAAAAATATTAAAAGAAAATTTAGCTTAGGACAAGTGAGGAAAGAAAATGAGATAAGAAAGACAACACATGTATAAAGGAAAATTCCAAATTAATACCTATATGAGCCTACGTACTTATTCTTGTATACGATGATACCATGGTAGAAAACGCATATATGTAAGAAGGAACCAAATGGTCTCTACGAAATAAAACAGATGCAGTGTAACCACTTACGAATACCAAGGTGGCACCTTTTGGAGCCGCAAAAGCGAAAGGGTTGAATGAACAAAAGAAAGTGAGGATATATGGTTAGGGTTTGTGAAACTTGAATTTTATCCATTGGATGAATTCAAGATGATATCCGCAATCAGAAAAGACACATAACCCACTTCACATGGATAATAAAAACGTGGCCATTTTGAAGTCACCAAGTGTAAGCATATTCCAACGAATGACCGTCTTTCATTCCACATATGCGCCATTTGAAAAAAAAAAACATGTAATAAAAAAAAGAGAACTCAGATCAAAGGTTGTCAATTCGAAATGAATTATTAAAAACTAGACCCAAGAATATTAGATTACACAAGCTTGTGGCATGGATAGAACATAAATTATAAGTGTTCCATGGATTATCTACCCAAAAGTAGTATTTTTGTGATATGAAGTGCAATGTTCATTTACAACAAGTGATATAATGAAAGAGATATTGTTAAACAAGGACACAGTAATATTGCAAAGGTAACACAAAGTATATACTTATAAAATATCCGTATAAGCGAGGTGGAAATTTTGCATCCTTCTCTAGTAGAGGGCAAATGTGTGTTTACAAAAAAATAGTATACGCCAAGGTGCGTACGGTAAACCTTCATGTGAAATTCACATGGTAAATAAGATGTGCCAATGGGCCATCTGTAAATCAACAAAACTTATGGTAAGAACCGTACCATGTTTATAACCATTAACAAGAAAACCCTAATATAAACGAACACCTATGACAACTATATATTATGTGTTTCATTTGGTTGGGAACCTAGATAAGTAAATAGAATATATGGTGCACAGTTCATGATATATAGTGGAAATAAGTAAAGCGTATTCCACTAAATATTATTAATTCTAAATGAAATAATGTAAATATAAATTGAGGAATGACATAAGCCTTAAACAAAGGTACTTTCACCAATATCGTGGAGTTATAGAGTTACAAGGGAAGTAAGACTATTTATATGGCATAATAACACTAAAAAAATTACTAAAACGAAAATTATGTTGCCCAACACATTTCAAATGAAAATCAAAAGAACATTAAGTAAGTTGGCATAATGAAGATTGATATTTAGATTCATCAATATATTATCTATATAAATAGTATAGAGTAATAAAGAGTACAATACTTTCAAGTGTGCACAAATATAGTAATTACATAAACAACAAAAAATTAGGAGTGAAAAAAGGTATGTTACATATGGTATCAGAGTTGTAGGTTCAGATTAAGGTCTATGGGTAAACCCATTGTTGTAAGATAGGAATGAGCTTCAGTGTCACCCTCTACAACAAAAGGTATGGAACGATAAAATAATTGAAAACCAAAACTAAGAAGTAGTAAAACAATTAAGGAAGAGGTAGAGAATGAAATATATCATAAATTTGATACCTGATATTGCTATAGCTAGAATGAGAGAGTCCTATTATTAGGAAATATTAGGTCTGGTTATTTAAAACAGATTGGAATAATATTTCAAGTGTATACATTCTAAAAGACCCTAGTAGTGTGA
>APFE030585891.1:0-102770 GCA_000404065.3 Pinus taeda | reverse complement strand
CAGATGGAGCAATATTTTTATCTACATGGTGTACCACTATTACAAAAGGTATGTATTGCATCTTCATATTTAGAACCGAATCAATTTTTATGGTATAAAGGGCTTTGTTTTCGTAAAAAACTTGTTACATGGTCAATTTTCACGGAGGAAATGATAGCACATTATGAGGATACAAAGAGAAACACCTTCTTTAGAGCAATACCACAACAATTGGAAGAAAAAAGAGAAAAAGGGCTTTGTCACAAAGTGGAAAGCAAAATTATGGCAACAAGGAAGTCTACCCCTCACAACTATAAAGATGTAAGTGTTTTTTCTCCTAGCCTTCCACAACCTACAAGGGTTACACCACAACAATTGGAAGAAAAAAGAGCAAAAGGGCTTTGTTACAATTGCGATAACAAATACATTAAAGGTCATAAGTGTGCTGAGAAGAAATTATTTTACATTGATTGTGGAGAGGAGGAAGAAAAGGATCAAGAAACGTCAAAACAAGAGTATATGCACCAAGAAGCAACTCCAAAGAAAGAAGAAATGAATACGACCTTATCTTGTAAAGCATTGGAAAGAATTACCACTCCTAAAACTCTCAAGATAAAAGGTCATATCAAGAAGAAAAAGGTTGAAGAAGTGAAATATCACATTGAGAAAGAAGAAATGAATCCAACCATATCTTGTAATGCATTGGATGAAATTACCACTCCTCAAACTATCAATATAGAAGGACATATCAAGAAGAAAAATGTTCAAGAATTGAAAGATCACAACGAGTCTCAAGAAATCAATCTTGCATATCTTGTAATGCATTGGAATAAATTACCACTCCTAAAACTATCAAGATAGAAGGACATATCAAGAAGAAAAATGTGAGAGTGTTGATTGATTCGGGCAGTACCCATAATTTTATTGATTTTAAGATAGCCAAGGAATTGAATTGCTTCCTATATCTAGCACCGGAGTGTCAAGTGATGGTTGCAAGTGGAGGAACCATAGATTGATCTAGAAAGTACCATAATATTGAGCTATCCATGGGAGAATATGTATTGAATAGCCCAATGTTTTCCATTCCAATGGGTGGTGTTGATGTTTTACTAGGAGTCCAATGGTTACAATCTTTGGGTACGATAACTTTTAATTTTCAAAAACTTTTCTTGAAACTTTTTTCGAAAGGAAAGGAAGTTGAATTGAGGGGTATCGAAGGAAAACCTGGAAATATAATCAACTCTAACAACATGACAAAGCTTCTAAATAAAGAACAACGGGGTGTAATTGCACAATTATGTTCACTAGAGGATCCCACATCGAAATCATGTATTTCTCCACATCTATAAAACATTTTGGGCAATCATTCCAAGGTATTTGAGACTCCCAAAGGCCTCTCACCTATTCATGATCATGATCATGCTATTCATTTGATTCCATGAAGTGTTCCTCTAAACATCACACCTTACATATATCCATATGCCCAAAGGAGTGGGAACTCATTCAAAAGTTGTAGAAGATCCTAGTTCAAACAATATTGTGAGAACTTGACAAGGAAAGAAAAATCATATTGCAACCTAAAGGAGTCATAGAAACAAGAAATCGAAAGCTATGAAATAGATCAATTTCAAAGTATAACATCAAGTGGAAGAACTTACCCATTGGAGATTCCACATGGGAGGACAATAATTTATATAGAAGCATCAAGAACTACTCAAGCGTTGAGGACAACACTTTTTGAAGGAGAGGGTTAGGTCCCTATACTACTAGTGTAACCCCTTATTGTTATTATTACAACCCCATTATTATATTGTTGTGCCCATGTAGTCCCCATATTGTTATTATTGTGCCCCATAGAAGCCCACTATTGTTATTATTGTGCCCTTACATTATTATTGTTATCTCATCTCTAATTATATTATGTCTCCTTAGACTCCTATATATAGAAAGGAGGTCTTGTCATTTGTATCATCCAAGAATTGTTCATTTGTGTAATGTAAAGAAGGTTGCCCCCTCGAAGAGGCTTATTTCTAAGGCATTCACCTATCTTCATTATATTTTTGTGAGTTGGTTTCATAACATAAAATAAGAAATGCAGGAGGCATTTCCTTTCCATATTAAGGAAATAGGGAATTGAGGGAGCCCCAAGGACGATGTTTTATTAAAATTTGGGGAATATGTAATACCCCTATGACCTTTCTTTTTAGACTGTTACTATTTTTAGACATTGAACTGTTATTGGATTTAATGGCGAGGGAAGCCAGGATGAGACTTATGTCATGATGTAATTATATTATTATTATTAAGTTAATAAATAAATTGCTTGGCAATATTCAGTAAAGAGAACTAAAGTGTAGAAGACTTCTTTCCAACTTAGAAAAGGTTGTGGTGCTCAAGTCCAGATGATGGACCTTCCCTAAAAGTCTCCTAAAAATATCTAGGAGAAAAATAAAAGAAATTAAATTAACATAATTGGAGAGAAATATTATGTTAATCAAATAGTTGGAGAGAAATACTAAGTGGGGTGGAATAAAGCACCCTGAGAGAGAAAAACATGCTTTAAAGAAAAAAATGTATAATTTTTGAAAAAAGAAAAAAAAGGCATAGCCAAAAGGTTCGCAAGCCTTAAAGCAAGACACTGTTAAAATCGGATGGGAAGAAGAATTTATAAACAGAAACCACCTAGGAATCAAGGAGAGGGATTCAAAAGGGAAAGAAGATGTTAGCTTTGGGGGGACTAGCAAAGGAAGTTCATGTTTAGGAGGAACAGGCTTGATTCCTAAGTGTTTTCCAAGCAGTTAATATGGTTAGAATTCCTGTTTATGCTTTATTATTGATGTCGAATGGTAAATAATATGTAGTTGTAGTTTAATGAAATCAATGCATGTCTCACACATAAGTATATGTGTTTATTCATACATACTAGTATAATGATTTTCTATTTTGTTAATGATAATTGTATGCAATTCTTTTTAATGTCAACATGGGAGTTAGAGAATAAAATCATTAATTAAATACAATTTTTTTTATACACACAATCCAGAGATTATACAAACATTGGAGTCATGTAGGAATAAATTATGCCTAAAATATCATCTCGATTTTATAAGGTAGATCCATGAATTTGATATCTCTTTGTAGATATAAGAACCAACATATATTGTTTTTGCTTATTTAAGTTATCCTCTCTTCAAAGTTTACATGGGTTGATAAAACTAGATTGCAGACCTAGTAGTGCATACTTTTGAACCAATGGTCTTCGATATTGAACCTATATTCATGAACGAGAGGAATTCAATGTTAGGAAAGGTTATCTGAAAAATATTAAAACATAATTTAGCTTAGGACAAATAAGGAAACAAAGTGAGGCAAGAAAGGTAATGCAGGTATAAAAGAAATGCCAACTTAATACCTATATGAGCCTGCCTACTTCTTCTTGTTTATGGTGATACCATGGTAGAAAAGGCATAGATGTAAGAAGGGGCAAATGGCCCCTGAGAAATAAAACAGATGCAACGTAACTGCTTCCAAACCCCAAGGCGACACCTTGTGGAGCTACAAAAGCCAAAGGGCCGAACGAACCAAAGAAAGTGAGGACATATGGTTAGGGTTTGTACAACTCGAGTTGTAGCCTTTGGATGAATTCAAGATGATCTCCACCATTGGAAAAGACCTAAAACACACTTCACATGAAATTCACATGGATAATAAGTGCATGGTCATTCTGAGATTTCGAAGTGTAGGCATATGATAGCGAATGTCCATCTTTCATTTGACATATGCACCATTTGAAACAAAAACACCCATGTAATGAAAAATACTAGAACTCAAATCAAAGGTTATCAATTTGAATGGAGCATATGCGCTCGAAAAAATGGAATCCATTTTCTTCTTAGTGGCCTGGTTATAACACAACCCAATAACCTACTAGTGTTTAGGTTTGACTACCTCAAATCTAAATCAGGGATACAATATAAACTATTCTAGATTCTTGTTCATCATAATATCATTGCTAGCCCCTTTCCTAGGAATATTTGGGACTAATGTGGCATTGTCTCGAATTAGGGTTGTGAAAACAGGAAGGTCAACTTTTGAGTAGCATAACTTTTGTATACTGATTCTGACTAACATGATTCTTGCACCGTTGAAATGGTATTTGTGTGCATAATATGAAAAAAAGGTGTGATGCTAAAGAAATAAATTTTTACCCCTAAATAATGTCATGAGATTCCTCAAAACATTCCGAAAGGTTTCAGATCTCGTTTTGCCAAACTAGGCCCTGTCGTTAAAAATGGTCTTGTGAGTTGATTCCTCCACTTTTTCCACATTGAAAACATCAAGATTGATGAAAAGTAATACAATTGTCTCCAATGTAGATCACACCTCACCATTTTTGGAGGCTCTTGGTCACCCAAAAGATTTTATTGAATGAGGTGAGGAAAATATTCCTCCACCTCCTCTCAGGTGTACCATTTAGCTTTGCTTGGATATTTTCCTTTCAAACCAATTTACCAAAGGTCATGCTTCCCATGTCTTGTACTTCTAGAAATTTTCTACAAAATTATTTATTCTGTCAGCTATGCTTGAGCATCTAATGCCAAATCCTCTATAGAAGGTGTGCCCTGTTCTTCTTCCTGATCTAGTATGGAAGGCTCATAGAGTTTCAGATTCTCTACATTCATAATTGAGTAAATGCGTATATATTGTGGTAAACTGAGTTGATAGGAATTACCTGCCACCTTTTATAGTATCTCAAAGGTACCATACTATAAAGCCTTAATTTTCTTATTAGGCCCCTGTAGCCTTTCCTTTTTCAACTATAGCCATACTTTGTCTCTCGCCTTGAATGCTTTATTTGTTCTATGTTGATCACGCTTGGCCTTATATTTTTCATGTTATTTATGTATTGTATCTTGTACCTATATATGGATTTGGGTAATCTTCTCTATAATTTTTCCATCCCTTAAGGTGCCTCCTATAAGATCTTCCATCACTCATCCTTGTTGCCCATATGAAATATCCAAAGGTGAAGGTGAGAAATATCCAAAAAAAGTTTCAAATGGGGACTTTCCAATAGAAGTGTGGACAAGTCTATTGTAATAATGTTGTATATTTACAAGATTTCCATCCTAGGTTTTTTAGATGCTTCTATTTGTATCCCTTCAGAAGTTGCACCAACATCATGTTGACCACTTCTATTTCCCCATCTATCTATTTATGGAATATTGTAGATTTGTTCAACTTTGTATCCATATTCTCCCATAGGGTAGTCTAAAATGCATTGAGAAATATTGTGACTCTATCTGAAATGATGCTCCTTGGTATCCCAAAGTGCACCTAGACCTATCCAAAGTACAAGTTTGTTTCTTCTTGCCCACTGATGGTATTTTGACAAGGAATTTGAACACACATCTTTCTAGACCTATCAACTACCGTGAACATGTAGTCATGTCCCTTTCTTTCTGTTGGTAAACCCCCCATAGAGTCCATGAAAATGGTCTCCCAAGGATGAGTGGATACATGTAAGGGATGACATTGACCATATTTCTCATTTCTAGGCTTTCTGGTATAACAAATCATGCATCCTCTTATGAACCTAACTTCATGTTCTTGCATCTTATGCCAATACACATACCTATGCAAGTTGACCACAGTCTTTTCTACATTATTGTCCCCTACAAGCTTGGATTTGTGAACCTATCTAATCAACTAAAATCACTCACCTTTAAGAACACATAGCTTATCTAGCTTGTACAGTAACCCATTCTGCGGATGGTAGTCAATGATGTTGTCACCATCATGCACATGACTATGAATTTTCGACTACTAAAACACCTCCTTGAAGTCCTCATCCTATGAATATGACTCTTTGTATGCATCATGGGTGAATGACTCCATGGGCATAAGAGTCCATAAAGCTGTGATATTTTATGTGGGTGGCCTTGAGAGAATGTTGAACAACTTGTTTGTCTTTCACTTCTTCTACTTGATCACCAAATGAAACTATTGTAGAAACACCATCCACTTTTAATGCATGGTCTCCTGTAGCTTATGCTAGGCCTGCAGGTATGGTAGTAGTTGGTGATTTTTATGGACTAATGTCTCCTTTCCCATTAGATAATGCTTTCACTTCTTCACTTCTTGCACCAGCGCATAAATATCCTTTTTGTAGGTAGGGTAGTTATGAGCTACCCTATTTAATACTTCAAAATGGTAGAATACAAGCCTTCCTCCCTACATCAAGACTAAAAAACCTAGGTTAAAAGTGCATGTAATAAAGGATAATAAAGGAAAAATATGACCAAGGTCATGAGACACGTATTCTAAGATGAATGTTGGGCTCACCTCAATTTATTTATGGCTAAGGAATTTGGAAAAGGAAAAGAGACATGAATTGGCATTTATTTATGAAAATAAAGAAAAATATGAGAAAAGGGAGATGAAGGGTCACAAATTTGCGTGAGAGGGAAATTGAAGGAAAATAAAGGAAAATGAAGAAAATAGAGGCCTCAATGATAAAAAGGCACCTGAGAATCAGTTCACAACTTTCTTCTCAGCTCAACTTTGAAGCGCTTTCTATTCTCTCATACTCTTGAACACTTAGAGAATTGTTGGAGCACTCTAACATTAGAGAAAGGAAGGCAAAGGAAGGACAAGGAAGGAAATATAAGGGAAAGGAAAACAGGGACACAGAAGGAGAAGGTTGGATCAAAAACTTTGGCAAGAAGATTTTGTAAGTAATAGGTTGCATGTATGATTTAATAGCTAAGGTGTGAATGCATGGTTCCTTCATTTGTTTATTTGGTTAATTTGCTATCATTGTAATGGGTTTTGACTGGTTTGACAGTGGTTTCAACCTTACCTTTCCATTTTCCAGATAGACATGGTGTGATGGGATTATTTTCTTGGTTGAGCTTTGGATATCCAAAAGTTTTTGGAACAGTGTGAGGTGGTCTGAGGAAAATTCCCATGGGTTGGGAGTGGAGGTGGTTTAATCTCTAGGAAGCCCTCGACAGGTGGGTAGAGAAATGAAGTTTCTTCAAGGAAATGGTTAAGAAACTCTAATGCATGCAAGCTTATTTTGGGCTTTGTATCTCTTGATCGGTTTTTGTGAGATTGTAGTAGCCTAAGGGTGAAGCAGGTTTAATCTCCAAGAAGCCCTAGTTGTTTATATATTGATATCCCACATTCATGTTTGGAATATGGCATGAGGATGATTGGCTAAAAGAAATATTTGGTTCAACCCAATCTATGATCGGGTGGTACGTGGAAGTCCCTGATTTGGTTGGATTTTGAATAGGTTAATAAGAGATATTTTCCCATTGTAATCCATGAGAACTTATACTTTTTATTATGGTGATTTGATGGTTGTTCTATCACAATTACCTATATAGTTATATGTTGGTTATAAGCATGGACTTGTAATGTACTCTGGTCATGACTTGTTCATGATTTGATGAGTATTTTATGGTTAATGAATGCATGGGATAACAAGGGTTATTGCAGCAATTATGAGAGGGAATTAGACCTTCGTGATCATTCTCAAATAAGTTTCAGACTCTTATGATCATATTTTCATTCATGGACTGTAGTTTATATGTTTTCCATATGCCTGTCGAAATGAATCTCATGATTATGCCTGGTTAGATCAAGTTCTTAATCAAGTTTTGTATGATTAACATTGTATTTAAGTCATTTTTCATTATGAGAAGTTACAAGAAGTTCTGGGTAGTGGAATGGAGGCTGGCTTGAAATTATGGCTTAGATTTTGGGACCTTACCCTCTGAACTAGAATTTTTTGGCTAGAACCACTTGGAGACAGTGTCATCCATGTTGTTAGAGCCTTATAGCTGCACCCTTGTAGGATTGTGTATGCGGTTTCAGGACCAAGTTAGTGAAAAAGAAATCCATCTCAAGGTTTGGTCACCTGGGGTGGTTCTTTGGCCTTTTATTGTCCTGTAAGCCTTGAGGGATGTCTGTAAGTTGTTAGTTGTTGACCCCACTTCCATACTTGAAGCTTGGAGGGTAGGTCATGTCATAGTAACTCTTCATCTCATGTTTATCCTCCCAGGTTAATGAAATTGGGTAAATATGGGAGCGGGAATTACACGGTGGTATCAGAGTGGGTTTTATTCTCTTTGGGTGATATCTGATACCACAGGGTTGTGTTACAGCATGGTTCAAACACTTTGACTCGATATGGTTATGGTTAGCCCATCCAATGAAGTGTATATGGTTATGCATGCATAGTAGTTCATATATGCATCATGCTCATCATTATGATGTTGATATGTTTGTTGTGATGGAGTAGGAGATGAAGATCATCAAAGCGAGGTTGCAACACTAGACCTACGAGTAAGAGAAGATCTTTATAAAAGTTTGTATGATACGCATGCAGGTATGATGTTTAATGGTTGTTATATGCATTATGGTTATATGCATGTCTGTAATTCTATTATTGTTGTGATTACATATACGATAGATGCTAGCTAATATGTTCGTTCATACACACATGTGTTGGATAGTCATGAATGGTAGTAACTTGTTGCTATATACATTTTGGTCATACACATGATGATTATGGTTATTTAATTTAAGATATTGATGTTATGTGTATTATGGTAATTTGGATTGGCTTGTGTAGATGGTCATGGTTATGATATTCAAATATGAGTTGATATACTTGTGATATTGTGTCATACTAATCGAGAAAGACTTGTGAATATATGATTGCCTCCCCTCAGATATGTTGAGGTATAAGTTTGATTATGTTGTCTATTTGGTTTATATAACATGGTATGATTATATTTTGTTTAAATGTTTGATTAATTGCATGACATGAGTTTGTTTCTATAAGATTGCATGAAGGAATGGTATTGTTTTAAGATGGTTGTACTAACACAATATGCACTAAGACAACTGATGTGCACTTGAGTGTGAGTGGGTGTTAGTTGTAGTATTATAACTAGTGACTCAAAGATGATGATGACATGGTTGCTAGTCTTGGTAAAGGCTGATTTCAAATTAATAGACACAATGTCTTGATCTTTGGAACATGTGATTGACATGTGTGATTAATTGTAGAGAAACATGCTTGGTATTATCATGAAAAGGTAACAGTTGATTTATCTATATAACTATTTGTTGGGTGATGTGATAACACCTAATAACACTCAATTGTAGCAAGGAAAAAGGTAAATTAAAGGAATTAGGTGATAATTCCTTTGTATATGCTTGGAACCACAATTCCAAACAAATGAGTGTTTTGCATGAATACATGAAGTCTTCTTAACCTTGATTTTTTTTAACATTATGTGGATATATGCTATATTCATGAACATGTATTTGAAAGATATAATATTTGATTGTTAGTTATGTCTCAATTCATCAAGAGAATTAGAATCCATTAATAAATGATATGTGCAGGTGTCCAGTTGCAGGGAAACATGTTGGGTACAACAAGGTAAGGTAACCGATATATTGTTATGTTTATTTATGCACTGGAATTTGTGTGTTTATGGTACTATGATGCAAGGAATTTCACAAAAAAGGAGACTGCCATGAAATATTGAAGAAGGCTTGGGTTGAGTTTTCCCTTGGAAGCATTGGGAACCCATGGGGTTGAGTCATGATGTTTGTTGGAATTTTTGTGCTTTCATTGATTTGTGATTTGTTTGCACTTGGTTTTCAGTTTGTTTATGTTTGGTGCATGACCATGCCACTTTGTTTGTGTAGTCATATTGCTATTAGTTTTCCATGGTTTTATCTTGTTCATTTCTTGTCTTGCCTTTTATGTTTTGAGGGTCTTGGGAATTGGTTTGGAAATGAAAAAGTTAAATAGTTTTGGAAGATCTTAATGAAACCCAATAGGTAATATGAGACCCAGACGAAGGCCGATGCATAAGTAAATTATAGATGAAGGTAAGAGTATGACATCTAGTTGGACTAGTTGGGGCCATTGGAATAAATGGACGATGGTAGGAAATTCATGAGAAAGGTAACAAGAAAGGTAAATTAAATGGATTTGAGGTGTCAGATGCCTTGGCTATGCTGGGAATTATTGTTATCAATGTTGTGCACGAATAAAGGGAGTTCTCTTAAACTTGATCTTATGAACGATGGTAATTATGTTGTGATCATGATTATGCAAGTGAATGGCATGAAGAGTTTCTTGGTTTATGAGGAATCAAGTGGGAGGAATAGCCTTGAGAAATATATGAGGTTCGTATTGTGTGGATATGAGTTGATATTATGTGATTATACTATGCCTATGTTTATGCTATCTTAGGTAATGCTGAGGGATACATCAGGGGAATGAAATCAATGCGATCTGTGGCATCTTGGGACAAGCATGGATAGAAAAAAGACACTAGAAGAAATGTTGCTTGGTAGATACAGTTTGATCGTTGGATGTGTAGTACTACTATTGTGTACATGTGGTGTTGTTTACACATTGTGTAGATGGTGTTATGTACATGTTGTTTAGATGGTGTTGTGTACAAGTGGTGTTGTGTACATGTTGTGCAAGTGGTGCTATGTACATGTGGTGATGTGTGCATGTTTTACATGTGGTGTTGTGTGCATGTGGTTTTGTGTACATGTTGTACATGTGGTGCTATCTTCATATGATGTTGTGTACACATAGTGTAGATGGTGTTGTGTAGGTGGTGTCATGTACACATTTTGCAGGTGGTGTTGCGTACTCGTTATGAAGGTGGTGTTGTGTACATGTGGTGTTGTGTACACATTGTGTAGGTGGCACTATGTACATGTGGTATTGTGCACATGTTGTGTTATGTATATGTGGTATTGTGTGACGTGTAATGTGTAGTCGTTGTGTCATGACATGTGTATCCATTGTATCGTATGGTGTGTACATATATGTGCGGTATTGTACACCAAGTGTAGGTGTATGTGTTGTGTTGTACAATAGGTGTAGGTGTATGTTTGGTGTTGTACACCAAGTGTAGGTGCATGTGTTGTGTTGTAAATTGTGTATGTGTATGAGTTATACAATATGATTGGACAAACATGTATGGGACTATCTGGGCCCTTGTTGTTGATATTGAGGGTTGAAGAAGTTTAGTCTCTAGATGCCCTTGTTTTTGCTATTGAGGGTTGAGGCAATTTAGTCTCTAGATGCCCTTGTTGCTAATATTGGGGTAGAGGCAATTTAGTCTTAGGATACCCTTGTTGCTATTAAGGGTGAAGGAGGTTTAGTCTTAGGATACCCTTGTTGCTGATATTGAGGGAGGAAGAGGTTTGGTATCCAGATTCCCTTATTTCTTTGAAGAGAAGAGAAGGCACTGGGTGCTTACCAGTTTTGGAAACCAATCTAGTGTGTGCACATGGTCAAAGAGAAGAGAAGGAACTAGGTGCTTTCTAGGTTTGGCAATCGTTTCAGTGTGCGTACGAAAAGGAAAAAGAAAAAAGGAAAAAGTAAAAGAAGCATTTAAAAGATAAGTATCTGTATTTTATTTCATATTTTAATTATGCATGTGATCTATGATTCTGATTTATGATGGTTCTATTTTGAGCTAACAATATGTGATATGTTTATACATGATGATTTTATCGAAGAGCTAGTTTGACTTGTTTTGACAAGAAGTAAATAGAATTTCAAGCGTTCCTTATTGATGGGCCACTAGTATGATTTGAATTTATTTAAATTCATTTTAATTATAATGGAGATTATGTGC
The DNA here is from genome assembly GCA_000404065.3 of Pinus taeda. Classification (NCBI taxonomy): domain Eukaryota; kingdom Viridiplantae; phylum Streptophyta; class Pinopsida; order Pinales; family Pinaceae; genus Pinus; species Pinus taeda. The sequence continues at coordinate 91,092 of APFE030585891.1, read as the reverse complement.
TTGGTATAAGAAAGAAAGGAAATGCGTTGTTGGGTGGTTGGAACTGTCTGCAACAATTAGCAGCAATGACAAAATGAATTGGAACAAGCACTAGTATGTTGGTAAATCATTCAGGAGTAGGGCCATTGTGGGACACTGGTACCCAATAGTGTCCATTGATTACCATGAGCATGCTATGACCGATATGATGGTTTTGAGGTAGGGATATGCCTTGGTTTTTGGACCTTCTGATGCGAGGAAACCTTTCCAAGGGATGTTTCCTCGCAAGCGATGAAGGTAAAGAAAGGATAAGGAAGGAAAAAGAATGGGAAGGAAAGGAGAGAAAATCAAGGAGAAGGATGGATCAATAAATTTAGTGGGAATAATTTGTTGTAACAGGTTGCATGCATTATTTACTAGCTAAGGTGTGAATGCATGGTGCATGCATTTGTTTATTTGGTTCATGTGCAGTCATTGGCATGGGTTTTCCTGGTTTAACAATGGTCTCAGACTTGCCTTTCCATTTCTAGATAACCATGTTGTGATGGGATTATTTTCTTGGTTGAGCTTTGGATTACCGAAAGGTTTTATAACTAGGTGAAATGGTCTTAGGAAAATTCCTAAGGGTTGGGGGTGGAGGTTGTTTAATATTTGGGAAGCCCTTGACAAGTGGGTGGATATAGGTAAATTCCTCAAGGTAATGGTGAAGAAACTCTAAGGCATACAATCTTGTTTTGGGCTTTGTGATCTCTTGAAAGGTTTTGGAGAGGTCATGGTAGTGTGAAGGTGGAAGTGGTCTGATCTCCGGGAAGCCCTAGTTATTTATATCTTGATATCCCACATTCATGCTTGGGATATTGCACAAGGGTGATTGGCTGAAGGAAAGATTTGGTTAAGCCCAATCAAAGCTCAGGTGGTACGTGGAAGTCCCTGAATTGGTTGTCCTTTTCATAAGTTAATAAGATCAATTTTCTTATTGTAATCCATGAGCACTTGTACCTGTTATTCGGCTGATTTGATGGTTGGTCAATCATGCTTAATAATATGGTTATATGTTGGTTATAAGAATGAATTTGTAATGTACTCTAGCTATGAATTTTTTAGGATTTGATAATTATTTAGTCATTAATGGATGCATGGATAACAAGGGTTATTGCATCGATTATGAGAGGGAATTAAACCTTCTTGGTGATTCTCAAATAAGTTTCAGACTCCTATCATTAGATATGCATTCATGACCTATAATTTACATATTTTCCATATGTTTGATGAAATTAATGTCATGGTTAGGTCAAGTTCTTGATCAAGTTTCATATGAATATTATTTTCTTCATTATGATAAATTACACATAGTTCTGGGCAATGGTTTGGACGCTGACTTGAAATTATGACCCAAATTTTGGGACCACACCGTCCGAAATGGAGGTTTTAGGCTATAACTACATGGAGGCAGTTTCACAGATGTGATTGGAGCCCTATAATCATACCCGCATAGGCTTATGCATGTGGTTGTGGGCCTAGGTTAGTGAAAAAGTAATCTAGCTTAGGGTTTGGTCACCTAGGGTGGTTCTTTGGCCCCTAATTGTCCTATAAGTTGTCAGTTGTTGGCCTCACTTTGATAACTAAATCTTGGAGGTCAGGTCATGTCATAGTAACTCTTTGTCTCATGTTTACCTTGTAAATTCAATGAAATTGGATAAATATGGGAGGGGGAATTACAAAGATCACTCCCACAACATACCCACTCATATCTTTATCCACTTCAAAGTGTTGTTGGAAGTTTGGTAATTCCAAAACTAGTGCTTGCTGATCTTCTTCTTTAGATCCTGAAATGACCTCTACTATCTCTTTCCACACTAGAAACTCTTTCCACTTGTTGTTATTGCATGGGGTAGTTTTGCTACCATTAAAAACGAGGCTATGGATTTCCTCAGGTATTATGCCACCCTAATAAAAATCCTAACCTCAGAAACATTAGTAGGAAAATAAATTTTCATGATTGCCTCCATCTTGGTAGGATCTATATTTAGCTTTCCTCCACCTATCACATACCCAATATACACCAAAGATTGTTGTGCAAACTCACACTTCTTGAGATTTGCTACAGGTTGGTGCTTATTTAATGTCTCCAAAACTTGCATCAAATGTGAGATGTTCTCTTCCCATGTAACAATGTATACCAATATTTAATCCAAATAGACAATAACAAATGAATCTATAAAAGGGCATAGTAAATAATTCATTAATCTCATAAATGTAGCTAGTGCATTATATAGGTCAAATGGCATGACTAATCACTCATACAAACCTTGTCTGGTTCTAAAGGAGGTCTTATATGTATCTTCTCCTTTAACTTAAACCTAGTGACATACTGATTTTAAGTCCATATTGGTGAAGTATTTTGTTTGTTATAACTAATCCAATAGATTATCTATCCTGGGTAAGGGGCATCTGTCATTGAGTGTGATCTTTTCCAATTCCCCATAATCTATACACATATGCCAAGACCGATCCTTAAAATGATGATGGTTGAACCACATGGTGATTTTCTTGGTTGAATTACACCTTGTTCCAGTAGCTACTGCAACTATTTCTTCACATCACTTCTATAAGTCACTGATTATACATCCCAATGTTTTGCAATGGGGATTCTAGTAATAGCTCAAACTCATTCTCCAATTCCCTCTTACGTGGTAATCCTTTAGGATCCAAGAACACATCCCTATATTCCTATATCAACTCTTCCAGTTGTTGTTTCTATTTCTTAGTACACCTGTCCAGGGATGTCTTGCCTATTACTAACTCTTCTACAAACATATTTTCTCTTAAAAATAGTCAAACATACTTGCTGGATCTGATCAATTTCTTGGCTTGTTTGGAACTTACCAGTGATTTTTTTTACTTTCCTTTGTGCATTTTGATGATGAAAAATTTTCCATCCTTGAAAAAATGATATTGGTTTGCTCTCTACATGAATATTGCATCTTTCATGTACATGTAGGGACTCCCAAACATGACTCCACATACACCAAGGAGAACCACATCAATACACATAATCTATACACATATGCCAAGTAGCATCCTTATTTAGAATAATTATGATGGTTGACCCACATGGTGATGTGCTTGGTTGAATTAGACCTTGTTCCGGTAGCTATTATAATTGTTTCTTCACATCACTTGCTTCTATAAGTCACTGCTTGTACATCTCAATGTTTTGCAATGGGGATTCTAGTAATAGCTCAAACTCATTGTCCAATTCCCTCTTAGGTGGTAATCCTTTAGGCTCCAAGAACACATCCCTATATTCCTATATCGACTCTTCTATTTGTTGTTTCTATTTCTTAGTACACCCGTCCAAGGATTCCTTTACTCTTACTAACTCTTCTACAAACATATTTTCTCTTAAAAATAGTTAAACATACTTGCTGGATCTGATCAATTTCTTGGCTTGGTTGGCACTTACCAGTGAAATTTTTTACTTTCATTTATGCATGTTGATGGTGAAAATTTTTCTATCCTTGACAAACTGATATTGGTTGGCTCTCTACATAAATATTTCATCTTTCATGTACATGTAGGGACTCCTAAACATGACCCAACATACATCAAGGAGAACCACATCTAGTTCTACTTCGTCAATAAAATCAACACTGATGAAAATTCTAATTTTGCACTATTATGTTGCCTTTAACTACACATTCTTATTTATGCATCCCAATGTATATGGACTTATATGATCTTGAACTTAGAACCCGAAATTCTTGACCAAATCTACTGCAATGAGATTCCCCTGTCATCCTAAGTCAGACATAGCATCAATCTCTGTCTTCTTAACATGTACCTTTATATGGAAGAGTTTGGTCATTTCTTTCTCTTCTTATTACTAAATGTTTCTCAGATTGACCTCTTTCTACACTGATGTACAAATGATCTTCTCACCCGCATCCGAGCTTCTTTCAACTTGGTTGCTCAAATAAGTGGGCATGAAATTCTTCTTCTTATCATCTTTCTTTTTGTTCCTTGGTTTAAGCTCTGGATGGAACTTCCAACACTTCTCCTCTGTATGTCCGTGAATGTTGCAATGGTTGCTAGGATCTTTGCACTAATGTGCCATGGCTACCATATTTTTATCTTTCTCCTTTATTTCTTCTTCTTCCCCTCCTTAGAAGCATTCTGGTTCTCCTTTTGCTTTAATGCACTTGATTTCCCTTTCTTCAGGCCTATATTTTCTAGGTACTATGGTTGTACACAAACCTCATCCATTGATCTAGGCTTGAAAAACATCACTTTCTCCCATGGATGGCAGTGTAGACCCCAAAAATATTTGAGGAGTACATTTGGGGTTCTTTGGGGAGTACCCAACATTATGGCTATGTTTTTAAACTTTTTGGTGTACCCTTACATGGTTTGTCCCTTCTTTTCCCTAAAGTAATGCCACTAGATTCGTTGGTCCTCTTCATACCTAATATGTTAAAACTATTACTTTATGAGGGTTTTGAAGTCCTCCATCATAGTCACTGGAGGTGCTCCCTCCAACCTCAAGGTCTCCATGCGGCTTTCCCACCAACTCAAGGCATGGCCCTATAATTTCAGTTGTGCAAATGAAATATTCTATTCTTCCTCAATTTCATGGACACTAAAATACGCTTCTAGATGATACAACCGGTGATTTGGCTTCAAGGCATCGATCTCACAATGGTACAACTAGGTTGATTTTTTTCAAGCCCTTTCTTTAGTTGATTCTCTATTTCTTCCTGATCTCGTGATCCCCCCTCTGATTTGTCCTCCGCGTTAGAACCCCCATATTCTCTAAATATCCAAATCTTATTCCTCAAGGATGTCATGAGGATATTTATATTATGATTTATAACAATGAATTTTTGTTATAGCCACAAAAACCTCTGCTTCATAGGACCACTAGGGTTATTCACAAATTCATTGGTCATGATTAGGGTTTTACGAGTTTTTTCCTAGCTGATTTATATACCCTACAAATCTGCATAATATATACCCAAAAAAACATGCTCTAATACCAATATGATCCATAAATTGTCATGGATATTCCACTAGACATTTTTTCACAATAGATTTGTTAAAATTATATTTAAAAAATCCAAAATCTACACCATTACAACTTTATATCTCTTTAGATTTATAGTTTTGTAGATTACTATTAACAATGTATGCACGTGAATTAGAATTGTATATAAAATAGATAACGATGAAATAAAAGATCCTACACACATTTTGACACATGATATGACCTAGGAAACCATTTCGGGAGAAAAAACCAACTGGAAGGTGGGGCTCCTCCACTCTCTTTCTTTCAATGGAAATATGGTTCAAAGTACAAATACGTATGTCCTATCGATTCTGTGCTACTATAATGAAAAAATCCTCTTTGTGTTCTCTATCTCCTATCTCTCTTGGCTATTTTGCTCAGCAATGGAACAAATGCACGCGAAAGAATGGAACCCCTTTTCCTCCTAGTGGCCTAGTTATAACACAACCCGATAGCCTACTAGTGGTTAGGTTTGGTTACCTTGAATCTTAACCAAAGTTATAATATATAATATTATAAATTATTCTTCTTCATAATCATGTGGCTAGTCTCTTTTCTAGGAATAAGTGGTGCTAATGTGGCATCCTCTCGAATTATGGTGGTGAAAAGAATAAGGTCAACTTCTAGGTGGCATAACGTTCACATACATACTCTAATTGACATGCTTCTTGTGTTGTTGGAAAGGTACACGGGGTACTCAATTGGTGATAAATACCATACCACATACATTCATATTGGGGGATATATATTGAGGGAAAAATGAAAAATATATTGAGCATATAATAGGGGGTAAAGGTTTTTTTATATAAGAAGGTATTAAAAATGGAGCTCAAAGTTAATGAAAAAATATAAAGGGATATAAAAAATGTTAATGAAAAAACTAGTGAAAGTAGGGTTTTTTTAAATTGGGAATGTGTATTAGTTTCGTATTGGTAGGGGGTTAAATAATGTTATTTTTAGAGGGAATTCCCAATACATAGTCAAATTAAGGGTATTGTTTTGTATGCCATGAACACATGTGCTATGTCATAGGTTCATTGAGTGAAGCCCCCATGGAAAGGTATCTATGTGTAGAATAGTAAATAAAGGTTCCTCACTAAAGAAATAAATGTATACCCCCAAAATATGCCACTTGATGCTTCAAAATGTTCTCAGAAGGTTTCAGACCCTATTTTGCCAAACTTGGTTTCGCTGGTAAAAATGGTCTTGTGAGCTTATTCCTCCACATTTCCCATTTTTTAAGAATTTAAAAGGATGGGAAATAATATAGTTATCCAATCAAGATGATTTTAAAATTCATCGAAATTTCTCTTGAGGAAGGGTCTTGAAAGCTGAGTTTACCATGCTTGAATTCATCATGGTGCTAAATTTGTGGAAATGTAAGGGGTTTACTTCACAAGGGATTCATTCAATGAACCTATGACATAGCATGTGTTTTCATGGAATACTAAACAATACCCTCAATTTGACTACACATTGGAAAATACCTCTAAAAAACACTTTATTTAACCCCTACCAATACGAACCTAAAACAACTTCCCAATTTAAAAAACCCCTACTTTCACTACATATTGTAGATATCCGTATTTTCATTAAAAGTTTTTATACCCTTTATAGTTTTTTAATAACTTCGAACTCCATTTTTTATACACAACATATAAACCCCTTTACCCCCTATTATATGCTCAATATATTATTTCATTTTTTCCTCAATATATATCCCCCAATATGAAGACACGTGGTATGCTATTGCCCCACCAGTGAAGCTCCCATGGTTTACTTAGTATATTAGATAACTTGTTATAGCTTCTTCAAGGCCTCTTTTATAACTATCAAATCCTAGTATATCCTCTTCCTAATTATCCACCTAATTGAAATTCCCCTCTAATTGCAAAATATACAATCCACTCCTATCATATTCCTCCCTCATGGTGGCTAACGTCTTGTTATTTGGTAACTTATTTTCCATATCATATCATTTTTTCCTATGATATTAACTTTCCTTTTATATTTTCCTGTTGTATTCTCTCATCTATTTTAACATCTTCCATTTTAAGTATTTTTCCATGGAAGTGACTTTAAGCTCTTGAATAAAGATACATTGAAACCATATGATTGGTAAATAATATTCTAACAAAATTTCCATTTCACCAACATGAAAAATGTATAATAAAATGGAATGAGGTCTATATAATTAAAATTATGCTAAGGTCATTATCTCTTAACATGTGGTTTGCTAATTAGTTTGTTTAAAAATGTAGGAAAGAAAATATGGTGTAGTTGAATGTCAATTCATGTAAGGAAAATCCAATATTCCAATTTTCCTTTGCTACTTAATTATGTTCAATACCAATTTCAAAAGACATTTTAAAACTATATCAATTCCAAAATGAAGTAGGAATTTGTGGTTTCTTTCAATGAGAAAAAAAAACACTTGATTAGTTGTGAATTCATATAGCTAAAATGCAAATTACTCAAACGATAAGGGAATGACCTAGGAAAAAGAAAAAATGCCCCACAATGCTAAAATTTACTTACTTTCCATTATTAGAATGTTTTATTCTATTGAATTATTCCCACTAGGTGTGGATCTAGATAATAGTAGATAAATTTTACATTCTAGGGAGATAATATTAATACCTTGTATGTTAACAATTCAATTGGTTTGATAAAACATGGAGTTAAGCTACTTGAACTAGTTTTGCATATGGTTGAACTTGTCTTTTGTGGATTATAATTGTCATGTATGGATCATAGGATCACTTAATTCCACTTAAAGGGTTATCCTAGAAGTATATCAATGCAATTAGTGGAATGAGAGAAATATTTTGAGATATGTCATCAGATAATGTATCAAGAACCCACAAACAATATGACTGGATAGATACTGTAGTATAATTAACATCATGCAAGGAATATATTTTTGTTAATCAAATTTGAGCATTACTCCTATATAATTATTACTACACTTATGGAATTCTCAGATTCCTATTTTTTCTAATTATATAGGAAATACTTCTTGCTTTCAAAGCTAGGTTTTTCATACTATTAAGGATAAAAAAATGTGAAGTGTTATAGCTCTTTGATGTTCTTGACAATTTCCAACAATAATTCCTAACTATGTTATTCATGGTACCAAATAAAGATGATATAAAATACCCTTATTGACTCAATGATATGCAGAATTGATCTCCTTGAGTATAATTCTCACTATACTATAGTGATAAGATGGCCAAGAGGTTTAAGTAAGGCTAGTCTTAGGTGCATGTAAAGGAGATTCAATATAATTCAAGGTACATGGAAGATTAGATTTATAGAAAAGTTGTATTTAATGTTGTATTATCAATGGAGTAATAATATATATGACAAGGGTGTCTACCTAAATTACCCCACCCATATTCAATACATGTATTCTTCATCTAACATAGGTTTACCCATATTTAAAGATGCCAAAAGACATCTCTAGATTTTTTTTTTTCACTAAAATTATTCTCAATTAGGAAGTATCTTTGGAACCACTTGTAGGATATTTAACCACAAGAAACAATAAAACATGAAGATATTAAGAGATATAAGCGTGGAAAATAAAATAAAATAGGCACTTAGATTGAAGTTTCATATTATAATACTTGTATCAATAGTTCCAAAAGAGAGATAAATGTTCTTATGCCTATTCTAGGGGGAACCTCTTTTGAAAAAAACCTTAATACAATAAAAATCCTTGAAAAAATATTACATATCCTTCTATCACTACAATTAGTTTCTTACTAGTAATATCTAAATATTTGTGGTATTATTATTGATAAGTACTAACCACTCACTGATCCTTATTTAATAAAAATGAGCCTTTGACATTTCTATAACTACTTACGAGTGATATAATCAGTTTTATTCAAATATGACCTCACAATAATTGAATAACCCCTAGGTATCCCAACATCAAAGGGTTATGGAAAGATTCTAGCACCACCATTTTCAAATATGCATCTTTATATTCATGTGTTCTCTATGTAATGATATATGAGGATGCCTTTAAATAAGTACTTACCTCTAATCCTTTCTTGCAATCCTCTTAGTAAGAATACAAAATCTTACTACATCATTATGAAAAACATTCAAAACTTTTGCAAGATGAGAACTTGGTCAAGGCTCATGTGACAACTACATAATATTAAAGAGGCAATTGAATTAGGCTTTGTATGTGGTTTTTGAATCATTTATGGAGTGTATTCACCTATAATCTTAGAGTATGAATAATTAACATGTGCATTATATGCTAGTAAAGATTTTGTTCATAATGATGCTCATATTTCACATGGAGAAATTCTTAGCAAAAGGTGGCAGATATAACAATTGTAAAATGGAGTTAATAAATCGACAAACTAATTATTTTAGTTGAATTTATTTATTATAAATTTAATTTTAATTTAATTCAATTCTTTATTATAATTTATAATTTATATTTCATTTTTATTCTAACAAGGTAATGTTTTTTCCCTAATCCATTCATGTTAAAATGGGCCAAAATCATTTAAGGAGAATTTCCACAGCCAAAGTTCCCTTTAGTTATGTCAAACAATAATTTCTAGCGAAAAGCCTTAGTCACTCCCATGTTATGGGCAAGAGAGCATCTAGAAAACCAAAGTCACTCTCATGGGCTTACCTTCCAATGGCCAGAGACTAAAATTTCCAGTTATGTGCCAACAACCCGGGGATTTAAGCTACCTTTTCAGGCCCACAACCCAGGTGACTGCCTAGAATGGAGTGATATATTAAAATCAGTAAACGTACAGGGAAACAATGATGTAAAAGAAAAAGGTTGAACAAGACCTAAACCAGACCTCTACTAGCTATGCCAGGCATTTTTTCAAACATATTATCAACATGTAACTTATAGGTGTAACAATAGAATTAAGTGTAGTGATCTCATACTTATCTGAGAATCTCTATGAACCATTGTTCCATCATGTCATTTGCTGAATTATACTTTATTAGGTCATAGACACATTATCCACTCATATACAAGTAAAAACATGCTGAGAGTCATACATAGCTATTGTCATAAAACATTCATATAACCAGCATAATAGGGATAGAAATATCATAAACATATCAAATATAAAATCCATATATACATCAATACATTTACACATGAAAATCAACAGAATGAATGTCTCATTAATGAATTTAATAAATCAACTGGAGATAGGACTACCGCGTTCCACCCATACATAGATTGGCTGAGCCAAGTCTCTCTTCAGCCAATCACCCCATGCCATATTCCAAGCATGAATGTGGGACTCATAGAACACACAAAAAACACCAACAAACATAGATTCCATCGGAGTTCTCTACCTACACCATGAGGAATTTGAGTGCCTCCTAGTCTATCAGGCTTTACTGCAATCCAAAGTCTGATCCAGGGATCACTAGGCCCTACACTAAGACACTCTCTAGGCTTTAGCGTACATCTCATCCTAGGACTAGAAGGCCCAATGGAGATAAAATCCACCTCTTGTCTTTATTGTATATCCCACCATTCACCGGTAAGGCTTCCTAGGCCCATCGAAGCACACAATTTGTCTTTAACGTAACCCACAATTTTGTTCAGGGGTTACTAGGAAAATGGCTTTACCATGATCCATAGTCTAGTTTAGGGACCCCTAGGCCATGTGTTTCTCAATTTGGAGATCCACCCCACTCAAGTTCGAATCCAATCCGATCATCCCACATTAACCGAATGTGAGAACCCATCTCATTAAAGCTATTAGGAAATGGCAAGGCTAGGCAGAAGAACACTATCACAACTGGCAAAACCCATGCCATGATGGAAAAGAACCACATGCAATCTCATGCATGCCAAATCTAGCAAGGAAAATACACATGCAAGTCAATACCTACAATGAAGACTGTTGTAGTTGCTTGATCCTACATTTCCCCACTTGTTTTTCTCTTCTTCTTTCCTTCTTTTTCTTTCTTGCTCCAATGCCAAAGTGCTCCAAGAAACTCTAAGTGTCCAAGAGAGAGAGAGAGAGAGAGAGAGAAAGAGAGAATAATGAGAGAGCTCCAAAACTCAACTGACAAAAGGTTACCAATTAATCCTCATAATATTTTTTATGAATGAGGCCTCTATTTTCTTCATTTTCCATTATTTTCCTGAATTTTCGTCCTCACATGCAACCTATGACCTTTCACCTCCTTTTTCTCCTAATTTCCATTATTTCCATAAATAATTGTGCCAAAAATGCCATTTTTGCCTTTCTAAAGCCTTGGCCATTGACTTTGCCAATTTCCTTAGCCATAAACAACCAAATGAACACCCACTAGTATGTCTTTCCCAACATTCAGCTTGGAACAAGTGTCCCATCGACCGTGGTTATTATTTTTAACTTTTATTACATGGAGTTTTCACGAGGATTGTTACAGTTATGAGTCTTGGTCATGCATTACATATAGTTTTGAGCACTATGTAACAACCATATGTATCACATTGTATATCATCATTTTCATCCATGTGTTGGAAATAATACTGATGGGGGGGTGAATCAGTATTAGGAAGTCAATAATTTTCATTTCCATAATCAGATTCATATACGCTACTTTAGTTAATGGAACTCATGTGTATATGCAACTGTGTTTAAGGAAACTAGCGTATATCCTGCAAACTTATGATTCAATTAATTCATCATATGTTGATCTTTAATCAGTGCATCACAACCATATAAACAATAACCAGGTGCAGTAAAAAAGAAAACAGACAATCACACACATGAACACAAGATATAAGGTGGAAATGCAATGTGGGTGAAAACCACCTGCTGCAATAGTATCTATCTTCTTTTTAATAAGAAACTTCTTTTTACAAGTTTTGTACTGGTGCAGTTTTATTCTAGTACGCAGGCTTCTACTTGCAGAAGGCTACAACCTTCTCTAGTAATCTAGCTTCTCCTGGAAGGGAGCAACATCCCCCTAGCTCTTGTACTAGCTGAAATATTTACTAGTACATAGGTGCTGGCCTACAGAAGGCTACAACCTTCTCTTTTCTTCCAGGGACCACAATGCATATATTTTTAGACTAGATCCATCAATAACATCATTCAATCATCAAACATATCTGCATCAACCAATATCCTTTGCACCAACCACAACTAAATCAATTAATCACTTTGATAATCCTTCAATCTCATCTTGGAGAATGCTATAACCAGAATACAATAACCAGAACCCAAGCCAGAACCCAGAACATTGTAATACCAAATAGAAGGAGATAAAACATATTTTATGAGGTATACGCTACTTCTATGTGTTGAACTTGTGTGCATACGCTCTTTTCTCAAGGTGAACCTACATACAGATCTGTAAATCAAATTTAAGATGTATATGCTATTTTGATATGCAGAACCAGCGTGTATATGCACCTTTTCTAAAGCGAACCTGCGTACAGATCTGTAAATGACGATTTAAACATTACAACAATTCTAGACTTCAATTATACCCAGATCATCATATTTACAGACTACAACATGTGCCAGTTATTCAGATAAATGATCAAACCAAATAAAGATACTTCACTTAAATCCTTAAGATCTTGACCCATCATTAGATCTTATCCTTCATCAAGCGCTAAGGTTCATCCTTGGTTCAGATCTAGCTATGCACTATAACCCAATAACTTGTATACTAGATCTTGCTCTTCATCAGATATTCAACACTTGAGTACTTTTGCCTAATGATCTTCTCCTCCTTTTATAGTCTTAGGCCTTACTCAATACCATGGACCAAAACCACTTAGGACCAATAGCTTGGACCAAATACCTCAGACCATATATCTTGGACCAATACCATGGACCAAAATACCATGGACCAAATACCTTGGACCAAAACTTAGTTTTCCAAGATATATGCGCCTTTCATTATGTGAAAGTGCGTGTGTACATATACACTCCTTTTGGTCTGTTAACCCATGTGTATACACTACTTTGTCAAGGTGAACCTGCATATACCTCTCTTTCCTCATTCTGTGAAGTCTAATCTGTAACTTTGTGTTGTTGACCTACTGAACTGTGATCTGTCATTTGAGTGAGTTTCCATCAAGGACAACACCTATGTCGTAGTTCCAAATTTGTGTCATCATGCCAAAAATCACCCCCTTTGGACTTGATGGCAACCCCAAGTCACTCTCCCCCTTTGTCATCAAGGGAAAAGGGTTATGCTCCCCCTGAGTACATGCTGAATTCTCAAATATGCTAAAGTGTGCTAATTGAGCTCCATGATCAAGTCCATGCTCCCCCTGAATATAAGCAAGGTCTGCAAAAATATGTTCTAAAAGAATAACATGACTCTATACATCATAAATGACCTTCCTATCCTTAATGACTCATACATACATCCATCTCCCAACCAAGTGGGGATATACCACGTTTGACTCATCCACCCAACCAAGTGGGGATATACCAATTGTTTATACATGTCAAAACAAGAACATTACATCATTCATCCCATGCATAGTGGGGTACCAAAATAGGTCATTTCATGACCTTTACATTAAAAGATATACATGACATATATAACAAAGACCAAATATCTAAAACAAGACCATGATAGTCATCAACAACTATCATCAACAAAATCTTTCAATCAACATCCAGACCAACAACCATGTTCTCCCCCTAAACCTGTTCCACCTGAATAAACAAAAAAAACAACTATGTGAATCTATACCAAGATCTTCTAAGATAATTCCAACAATGCATTATTAGAAGTATATGCTCCCCCTAAACCTATGCCTGATGATCACTGTCAGATCTTATCATTTCCTAGAGTAGAATAGTTATCAAGGCATCATCATTAATCAGATATACATCAAATTATCAACAATTTATGAGAGCCAACATATTTCCACATGTCATCCACAGACTGTAACCATCATCAAGCAGAGCACATAATTCACTTAACCATATTAGACCCCTTTCATCCTGAGTCTAGCCCACTGCTTTTCCTCAAACCAACACATACATGACTGTATCCACAGAAACCAACATATGTACGCAACTTCACTTTATGAAACTCGTGTATAACCACCTTTCTCTAAAACAAATAAGTTTTAACAGAAGGATGATGCATCAACTACTCCCAGCTTCTACCTGAGATACTCAAATGTCTCTCTGGGTAGTGGTTTGGTGAATATATCAGGAACCTATTCTTTGGAGGGAACATACTTCAATTTGACCTTTTGTTCAAGCACTTGTTCACGTAGAAAATGATATTTGATTGGTATGTGTTGGTCTTGGAATGCATGACTAGATTCTTTGAAATACTAATGGCACTTGTATTATCACAAAGAATGGAGATGGGTGGAGTACATGTGATCTGAATGTCCTACAATGTTTGCATCATCCAAAGGAGTTGTGCACAACAAGATGTAGCAGCCACATATTCCGCTTCAGCTGTAGATAATGCAATTGAACTTTGTTTCTTGCTGAACCAAGACACTAATCTGAAACCCATATGGAATTCACCACCAATAGTGCTTTTTCTGTCATCAACACTTCCTTCCCAATCTGCATTTGTATATGCATGAAGTGTAAAATCTGTATCTCTAGGATACCATAAACCAAAATTCTATGTTCCTTGAAGATATTTGAAAATCCTTTTGTCTGCTTCAAGGTGTGATTCCTTTGGATTTGCTTGGAATCTTCCAACTATTCCTAATTCATGCATGATGTCTGGTCAGGTAACTATTAGATAAAGCAGACTGCCAATCATGGATCTGTAAGTTGGTTGATGTACTGCTATTGATTCATCATTTGAGCTAAGACTGCATCTTGTTACCATTGGGGTACATACTAGTTTAGAATCTTCCATGCTGTATTTTTTCAAGATCTGTTTGAGATATTTGGTTTGTGACAGAAAAATACCATCTTTATTTCGTTGAACTTGTAGACCAATAAAATATGTAAGCTCACCAAGTAGGGACATTTCAAATTCTTGCTACATTACCAAAGAAAAATTCCAACTCATGGCTTCTTCATTGCTACCAAAAATGATATCATCAACATACACAACAAGTATTAGCAATTTATTATTGTTAATATTTTTATATAGATTGCTATCAGCTGATACTTTGGAAAAACCTTATTGATGGAGATATTTGTCAAGATGGTAATACCAAGCCCTTGGAGCTTGTTTTAGACCATAGAGAGCCTTTCTGAGTCTGCTTACAAGTTTTGCATCATTTCTAAGAATTAATCCATCTGGATGCTCAATATAGACTTCTTCTTCTAAGTATCCATTAAGAAATGCAGATTTTACATCCATTTGGTATACTTTGAATTTCTGAAAACTAGAAAGAGCAAGGAACATTCTTAGTGCTTCAAGTCTAGCAACAGGTGCAAAAGTTTCTTCAAAATCCATACCTTCTTGTTGAGCATATCCTTTACAAACAAGTCTGGCCTTGTTTCTAATAACTTCTCCATTTTCATTCAGCTTGTTTTTGAATATCCATTTAGTTCCTATGATATTTTTATCATGAGTTCTAGGAACTAATTCCCAAGTATTATTCTATTCAATTTTCTCAAGTTCTTCATTCATGGCTTTGACCCAACATTCATCTTTGCATGGTTCATTTACATTTTGAGGTTCGGTGGAGGATAACAATGCTAGATAGCTTGAATATTCTGTAATAGTTCTTCTTTTCTGCACACCTGCCTCTTTCTGTCCCAAAATTTGAGTCTTTGGATGATTTTTCTAAACATACCTGGACAGAGTCTTTTCTTCTATCGTTATCTCTTCTTCTGGTGCTTCATTGGTTTCTTCAAAAGCCATCAAAAGTCTATAGTCATTACTATTTTTATCTTCATCACTAATTGATAAACCATTGCTATCTTCATCCGTATAGCAGCTCTTCTTACTTACACTTTGTTTTCTATTCCATTTTGTTGATTCCTTATCTTTATCAAGCTTATCTCTATGAGGACATTTGGCAGCATAATGACCGACTCTTCCACAAGAAAAACATTTGAAAGGTAGTTTACCTCTGAATCTTCCGGAACCCCATTGATGGTTCTTGAAAAAGTTTGCTTCTTCCTCTCCTTCTGAAATATGTCTTGATTCATTGAGTTCTTCTCTTCCTGAAGCTTTAAATGTGGCTTCTCTCATATTTTATGGACCTCCTTTTCTCATCTCGAAAGCAGTTAAGATTTCGTGCAGCTGTGTCATAGTAATAGTCTGAAGATCATGCTTTCCTTCTATGGAAAATACTTTTGATTCAAACTTAGAAAACAAGGATCTTAAAACCTTTTCAACTAAAGTAACTTCTTTTATCTCTTCACCCAAATTCTTCATGCAATTAACAATCTCATCTATACATAAGAACTAACTAGCTATACTTTCATCATTGTGCATTTTGAGAGTTTCATATTGAATTCTGAGAGTTTGCAGTTTTGCACGTTTTGCCTGAGAGTCTCCTTCATAGCTTAGAACGATTTTGTCCCATATTTCTTTGGCGGATTTGAGCTACATAAATTTGAAAAATTCATATTGTGACAGACTTCCCAATAATGTAGTAACAACTTTGGCATTGGTTTCATATTGCTTTTTACTTGCCGCATCTGTAGGAATTGCTGATGGAAATGTATATCCTCCTTCCACGATTTCCCAGACATCTATTCCAAGAGACTAAAGATAGGTTGTGGTTCTTACCTTCCAATAAAAAAAGTTTCTTCCATCAAAGATTGGTGGTCTGATGGATCCCTCTCTTTCTTGATTACTCATGATGATGTATCTTCCTTCAAGCGATCAAGATTCTTCTGAAGGACCTGCTCTGATACCAATTTTTGGAAATAATACTAAGAGGGAGGGTGAATTAGTATTACCAAGTCAATTATTTTTCATTTCCAAAATCAGATTTATATACACTACTTCAGTTAATGGAACTCGCATGTATACACAACTATGTTTAAGGCAACTAGCGTATATCGTTCAAAATTATGATTCAGTTAATTCATTAAATGTTGATCTTTAATCAGTGCATCAGAGCCATATAAACAGTAACCAGGTGCAGTAAAAACAGAACAGAAAATCACACATATGAACACAAGATATAAGGTGGAAACCCCTTGTGCGTGAAAACCACCTGCTATAATCGTCTCTATCTTTTTAATAATAAGAAGCTTCTTTTTACAATTTTTATACTGGTGCAGACTTATACCAGTATGCAGGCTTCTACCTACATAAGGCTACAACCTTCTCTCGTTCTCCAGCTTCTCTTGGAAGGGAGCTATAACCCCCTAGCTCTTGTACTAGCTGATATGTTTACTAGTACTTAGATGCCGACCTATAGAAGGTTACAAGCTTCTCTTTTCTTCCAGGGACCATGTTTCATAAATTTTCATATTGGATCCATCAATAACATCATTCAATCAAAATATATCTGCATCAACCAATCTCCTTTTCACAACTGAACCAATCAACCACTTTAACAACCCTTCAATCAGATCTTTCAGAATACTGTAACCAGAACACAGTAATCAGAACCCAAGAGAGAACCCAGAACCCTGCAACAGTAAACAGAAGTAGCTAAAACATATTTTACAAGTTATATGATACTTCCCTGTGTCAATGCGTGCATATGCACCTTTCTCAAGACGAACTTGCATACAGATCTGTAAATCAAACTTAAGATGTATATGCTATTTTGATATGTAGAACCAACATGTATACGCGCCTTTTCTAAAGTGAACCTGCTTACAGATCGGCAAATGATGATTTATACATTACAACAATTCCAGACTTCAGTTATACCCAGATTATCATATTTACAGACTACAACATGCGCCAGTTATTAGATAAATGATCAAACCACATAAAGATACTTCACTTCAAGCCTTAATGTCTTAACCCCTCATTAGATCTTATCCTTCATCAAGCGCTAAGGTTCATCCTTGGTGCAGATCCAGCTATGCACTATAACCCAATAACCCGTGCACTAGATCTTGCTCATCATCAGATATTCAATACTTGAGTGCCTTGGCCTAATGATCTTCTTCTCCTTATATAGTGTTAGGCCTTTCTCAGGTACATGGTCCAAAACCACTTAGGACCAATACCTTGGACCAAATACCGGGGATCAATACTTCGGACCAAATACTTTGGACCAATACCATGGATATACCATGGGCCAAATACCACGGACCAAAACTTGGATTTCCAACATGCATGCGCCTTTCCTTCTGTGAAACTGCGTGTGTACATTATATGCACTTTTTGATCTGTTAACCCGCGTGTAAACGCTACTTTGTCAAGGTGAACCTGCGTATACTTCTTTTTCCTTATACTGTGAAGTTTGATCTATAACTTTGAGCTGTTAACCCACTGAACTGTACTCTGACATCTGAGTGAGTTTCCATCAAGGACAACACCTGTGTCAAATTTGAGTCATAATGCCAACAGGAGAGAGTTAGGGTCAACGCTAATATGATGCCTAACAAAGAATGATGAAGTTGTCGAATTACCCCTTTTGCATTTATAGCGAGCAAAAATAGGGAAGATATTTCTTCCTTGAAGGAGAACAATTATAATAGTGAGAATTATGACACGAAATGATCTTATTTGGTTTCATTATGTAGTCTAATTAGTGTCCTAGGATTCATTGATGGAGATGTTCATGTGAATAATCCCATGAAATCGATCGTAACATTCATTAACTTTAGAATAAGTGTGAACTAAAGAGTTGAAAAATTATATTTATCTAAAACTATGATGATAATATATTTGGCAATTTTTAAATGAAAAGTTAATCAAGACAAGAATGTAAGACATATAGGTTATATATTTGAAATTGGTTTAAAGATAATAATTTGGGTGGTAGCTAATGAGTTTAATTCTCACTTCACTTGTATTCTATTCTCTCAAGTACAAGAGTTCGTTGGGCCTAGAAAATACATAATTTCATTAAAAGTAATATGAGCGATAATCAAAAGGGAGATTAGTTTTGTTGAAAATATTATTAGGCCTTTGATCTTGAAGTACAACCTAAAATTAATTTTTGATTGCCTAAGAATTCATCTTCTTCAAATGAAAGGTAATCGTGTAAATCATTAATAAGTTATTTCAAATGACAAGATTTTCCCTAAATAATGATAATAAATCTATTAACTAAAATTTACAAATAACTATTTTCATTACTTATTACACATACTAAATAATAATGATTTTTTAAAAATAAGAAAAGTACATTTTAATTATAATTAAAAATATTTTTGAAAGTGATATATATATATATATATATATATATATATATATAAATATATATATATATATAATGTTAAACAAAAAAAAGAGTAAATGCTCTTTATATATCCTTTGTTAAGTAGTCTACTAAAATTAAAAAGTATGACATTATGGATGAATAAAAAGATAAATAAAAGTTAAGCTTTAAATAATTAAAAAATACAACATTTATAATAAATTATTTTTCTAAATTATTTTGATTTTTAATAATAAAAAAATTAGAAATGTCAAAAATTGCTGTGGCAAAAATAATTAATCATAAATTTAATGTTTAAATATCACTTATCAAAATCAAAAGTAAGTGTAATTCATAATTGTAGAAAAATAATAAAGGAACAAACAAAAGGAAATCAGAATTCCAAGCATGATGGGAATATTTCACTAGAAAAATAATTATGAAACTACCACAATGTAATCTTTTGAAAAATTAAAAGAAATTTTAGGCTTAAAAAAAATACTGAAATAATTTCTATATAATTACCATTAAAATCAAAACTTAATATCCATTAAATTTGAAGGCTACCATACATAGGACAAGCCTAAGCATTTTTAATACAAAAACTTCGAGGAGTCAAAATATTTCTTAATGATATTTAAAATTGTCTTGCACCAAATTCCATCCCTTATTGAAAATTTTCCAATTTAAAATACAATGTCATATATCTGGCATTGATGTTACCCTTTGCATTCCATAAACCTGTGCTCAGATTGTTTTGTCATTGTCAAAATTTAAAACAAAAGTAAATTGCAAAACCGTGCATTGATCTTCATTTTCTTCTGTTTGGTATGTCATGGACATATTGGGGTCCAATTCGAACATTGGATAATTGAAATATTTAGTATGTGGGTTGACTTATGTGCTTCTTGGCCTTTTTAATCTCTATGTGAGTGAGTTGGTATGAAGATTCCATGTCTCGACATAAACCCAAGTGACTAGCTTATTATTTCTTCTCAATAGTACCAAATCAAATTATGACGAGTATGAATATCACATATAAATCACGGCCACGCCATGACTCACAAAAAAGGGAAATGGTATGTGGAACTATTGATTGGAGGAAAAAAAATCCGGGACAAGTTTCATATATAAATAAGTCTAATATCTATTGTAGGACCATATTTTATGATGGGAAATTTGTATTTTTGGGCTCATTAATGCATGCTTTGAGCAATACCATGTTCATTCTCATAGCCAAACAGACTACATCAAAATTTTAGAGTATTAGTTGAATTTATTTGGATTATTGATGATGCAGGAGCATCTAGCTGACGGGTCATCATGACAGGAGGTTGTTTGGTCTCTGAGAGGACTGAGGAGGAAATTGCAAGTGAACATTGTAGTCGTTTCTTTTATTGTTATTTTAATTTCATAGATAAACAATATTTAGGAAGGTAGAAGTTGAATTAGACAAACTGTTATAGTTAATTATTCTTTTTGTTTTTTATGTTAACTTGTACAGACCATAGCATAAGGAAATAAACAATTTTGGAACTGAAAATAAACCATAAAAATGTAACCAACGGTAGTTAAGGAAAACTGTTTCTAGGAAATTATTGAAAAGGAGACAGAATGTATTGTAAGAGGTTTGATTTTTTTAGAGGAAGAGAAATATAATAAAAACATCTCTGAGCACACAGAAGTTGCATTTTAATATCCCACAATTGTCTATCTATAGAGTGTTACTTTGAATTGTTTGTTACAGTAAAAGCTAATTCGCTTTTATCTACTCCACAAAGCCTACGTACAGTTCTATTTTCATAAATTAAAAAGGCCGACAAGCCAGCAAGACCTTGCAAGTAAAGACACAAAAGAACCTATAGACACGCGACTGAATAGTCCCAGAATCATCAAATCAAAGTGTGAAAGAAGCTCCTGGAGACATACAAATTATGAATAGCAAGGACAGAGGCAAACAATACATGTATTCCCTGGAGAAGAAACCCTTTTCTTTTTATTTCCAAAAAGTATTCGTAGAACTCTGTTCAAAATACATTATAGTCTTTGCAAGAATAACACTGTACAAGTCAAATAAGAGGTGTAGCAGAGGACGGGTATAGAAACTCTAACTAAAAACGAACCTATAGCGGCAACCCAAACTGTAACATGCAAGTTTCAAGGGCTCGGCTACATTATGCCGGCCAGACAACAGTCTCCATAACAGACTAGCCTAGCCTAAGAGCCAAACAAAAAAACAATATTGATAAGGAGTTACCCTACCCAGGCCTAGCCAGCACGAGATATAACGAAGCCAATATCTCCAAGACGGAACCACCTACAGCAAGGACACCAAAAATAAATGTATGAGCACACTGTGACAGAGATAGAAGAAACGAGGAAAAAAAAAGAAATACAGAGATATAGGGTTCGAACTTACCAGTGCAGAGACTGAGCACCTAGGTTGCATTCACCGAGGGTCCCTCTGCTCACGAAGGAGCAAGTGAGTTAGACAAGTACGTAAAAAGGAGAGAAGAATGATGGCACATAATGGGGCCTTACCTTGTCATTGAAGAAGAAACCGCAGTCGAAGACCCTAAGACCACAACCTGTCAAAGAAACAAAGCAAAATGACCAGAGAGCTCTGAGAATGGTTGAAATCGAAGGAAACAAGAAATGAACAGTGGCATAGTCCAGCAAAACAACCAACGCTAACCACATACTCAGAGAAACGCACAATATTTTCAAATAAGCAAATGTCCTGAACACAACAGAGTGTATTAAGCATCGAGGCGAAAGAGTAATAGAAAATCAATACCAAGCAAGCATATCTTACTAGACAGTGAATCCGAACATGTTCCTAGGCCGAAGACCGAACCAAAGCACAAGAAGCAACATAAATTTACAGTGAAATCGCACTAGAAAGGCTACACAATGAAACCCTCAACCTCTAATAGAACGACAAGCAAATGACTGGGAGATAGGGTATGCAGGTCACTTACCAAAGCGGGATTGAGACTATCAAGGAGTCGACACTTGTCCAAGAACCAGAAGTGTTAGTACAAGACATAAATACCGGGAGCCAAATATTTAATAAATCATTGTAATCAACCGCCGAATAATAAATCACACATTTAATCAAACTGTTAATCATTTTAGTTAATTTATGTCCCTTTATTAAGGTTGGCAAGTGTAAGGAGGGGCTGGACCAATCAAGTGGTATCAGAGCAGGAAATTGAAAGTGCTAGGATAGACATGGAAGTTGGAAGACGAGGACATGGGAGAGGTGTGCGCAAAGCAGCAGATGAAGGATTGAGAGAAGAAATAAAGATCCTTACTGCTTGTTTGGAGGCAATTGAAGCAGGAAGGAGAAGGGATCCAGAGATAGGAGATGACAGTGAAGAAGAAGCCATAGTTACAACAAACGGATCAGATGAGGAAGGGCCGGAGATGAGGTTGTTGAGGTCGATCCTGTTGGCCAGCAGCAAGCCCAAACTGGAGATTCCAAATTACGATGGAAGCCTGTCCATAGAAGTTCTGTTGGACTAGATTAGTGAGTTGGACAAGTATTTTGAAAGTGAAGAGGTCAGCGAGGACTGGAGAGTCAAGTTCGCTGCAACAAAGTTGAAAGGACACACAGCCCTATGGTGGGACAGTGTCAAAGCAAAGAAAAGAAGGATGAACAAGTTACCAATAAAGAAGTGGCCAAGGATGGTGGCCAAGCTGAAAGGCAGATTTCTGCCTAAGGATTACTAGGTTGCACTATATCGACAAGTGCAGAATTTGAGACAAAAAGGGATGACAGTGAGGGAATATACGGAAGAATTCTACTGGGTAAACTTAAGGGTTGGTTATACTGAGGACACACCAGAGAAGATAGCAAGATACGCAAATGGTTTGAGACTAGAAATATTGGATAAAACCAATATTCTTTCCCCGAGAAATATAGAAGAATCCTATCAGAGTGCTGTGAAGGCTGAGGAAAATATCACTAGAAAACAAAATGCTAGGAGAGGATGGGGAACTGGCAGAGGACGAGGACAGTCCTATGGCAGAGGATGAATTGCCAGAAACAGCGAAGATGGCAGCAGCTCCAGGGCTTCAGGAACAACAGAACAAGGAGACAACACTAGAGGTGGCAGGCCATATCAGAGAGGAAGAGGGAATGGCCTAAGTAGAGGAGCTAACTATCAGTGCTACAGGTGCCACAAATGGGGGCACAGATCTTTTGAATGCCCTGAAGCGAAACAAGCTGGTCAGAGAGGAACATTTGTTGCATAGCCTGAGGAAGCAGAGGCACTGCCCTAAGAAGCATAAAATGTGCTGGAAACAGGGGAAGCCTTAGTTTTGAACAAAGTATTACTGAAACCAGCCAAGTAAATAGCTAAGTAGATCCAAAGGAAAGCATTATTCTAGATAGTTTGTAAATCACATGGGAAATGCTGCAAGTTGATCATTGATAGTGGGAGTACAGATAATTTGGTTGTCACCGAGATGGTAGAGAAGTTGGGTTTGAAGCGGCTGAAGCACCCCACCCCTTACAAGGTGTCATGGCTGTAGAAAGGCCACCAACTATTGGTTGACGAACAGTGTAAAGTTGAATTCCACATTGGCAGGTACAAAGACAAAGTTATCTATGATATTATTCCAATGGACGTGTGTCACATACTTCTAGGAAGACCATAGCAGTATGATCGAAAGGTAGTACATGACGGGAAGACGAACTGATACAAGTTTGTTAAAGATGGGATCAAGCACACACTTGTACCCATCAAGGAAGAGGAGACAACAGAAACAAGTGGGACGAAAGCATTATTAATAGGTGGAAAACAATTTTTGAAATAGATTGAAGAAAGTGAAGTGAACTATGTTGTTGTGAGGAGGGCAAAGACAGTACTGTTGCACACAAAAATGTTTGATTTGCTTGCAGAAATTCAGATGATGCTGTAGGAGTTCAGTGATATTGTAGTTGACGATTTCCCAGACAAGTTGCCTCCCAAAAGAAGCATCAGTCATCATATTGACTTTATACCTGGAGCAAGTCTACCAAATAAGGCAGCATATCGGATGAGCCCCAAAGATAATGAAGAGATCAGAAAACAGGTGTAGGAGTTGCTGGATAAAGGGCTGATAAGGGAGAGTTTGAGCCCTTGTGCAGTACCAACCGTTCTCACTCCCAAGAAAGGAGGAGAGTGGCAAATGTGCATGGATACAAGGGCCATTAATAAAATTACCATTAGGTATAGATTTCCACTACCACGGATGGACGATATGATGGACTGCCTGAGTGGGGTAGCATACTTCACGAAGATTGATCTAAAGAGTGGCTATCATCAGATCCGGATCAGGGAAGGAGATGAGTGGAAGACAACCTTCAAGATTAATGAAGGGCTATACGAGTGGCTGGTCATGCCATTTGGTTTGAGTAACGCCCCTAGTACTTTTATGTGACTAATGAACAAAATTCTGAAAGAGTTCATTGGCAAGTTTGTGATAGTGTACCTTGATGACATATTAATTTTCAACAAGACTAAGGAGGAACACTTTCGACATGTTCGAAGTGTGCTGGAGAAATTGTAGCAAAATAAGATGCTAATAAATTTGAAAAAATGTACTTTCCTACAAAGGGAATTGGTTTATCTGGGCATTGTAATTGCAGAAAACGAGCTGAAGATGGACCCAGAAAAGATTGCAGCAATCATTAACTGGCCATCCTCGAAATTCCTGTTTGAGGTATGCAGTTTCCATGGGCTGGCGAGTTTTTATCGCAAATTTATAAGAAATTTTAGTGAATCTGCGCGCCTATGTTGGACACTATAAAAAAGGCAAGTGAGCCTTTTCATTGGACCGAGGCAGCAGAGAAAAGCTTTCAGCTCCTAAAGAAGAAAATTACAGAAGGGCCAATTCTAAGGTTACCAGATTTTAGTAAGCTTTTCCAGGTTCGCTGCGATGCAAGTGGTACAACTATTGGCGCTGTACTCAGCCAAGAAGACAAACCTGTTGCATTTTTCAGCAAAAAGTTGAACAAAAGCATGCAGAAGTATTCATCCTATGACAAGGAATTCTATGATGTCGTCCAAGCACTGAAGCATTGGAGACAGTATCTGCTGGGGAGTGAATTTGTGTTATTTTCTGATAATTTTGCGCTGCAATATGTGATGCAATAGTATAAACTGAACCACAAGCATGCCAAGTGGGTTGAATATTTGTAGAGTTTCACCTGTGTTGAAACACATTAGCGGGCAGGCCAACAATGTGGCATATGCGTTGAGCAGAAGAGCCTTGCTCTTACAAGAAAGTACGATACAAGTGCTGGGCTTCGAGCAATTGAAAGACTTGTATCAGACCGATGCGGATTTCAAAGAGGCTTATGAAGCCTGTCAGAATCCCTTGCTGAGGAACAATAGTCCATGGTTGGACTACAATTTGTAGGAAAAGCAATTGTTTAAAGGGGGACAACTATGTATTCCTGATTGTTCGATGAAGGAAAATATTATTTGGGAGAAGCACAGTGGAGATCTAGCCAGACATTTTGGTATAGACAAAACTTTAGATCAGCTCAGACACTTCTATTAGTGGCCAAGAATGCAAAGGGATGTGCAACGATATGTGAGTAGGTGTAAAGTCTGCCAATTAGCAAAAATACATAGTCAAAACACCGAACTTTACACACCACTGCCTGTTCCAAGTAGGCCATGGGACTCAGTCAGCATTGACTTTGTCTTGGGACTGCCTAGAACGCAACAAGGTTACCACTCAGTGATGGTGGTGATAAATAGGTTTTCGAAAATGGTGCATTTCATTCCTTGTCAAAAAACTAGTGATGCCATTCATGTAGCTCACCTGTTTTTCATTGAGATTGTTAGATTACACGACCTACCCAGATCTATTATTTCCGATAGGGACGTGAAATTCACGGGACACTTTTGGCGCACCCTATGGCAGAAGTTGGATACACAATTGAACTTCAGTTTTGCATATCATTTGCAGGCTGACGGGCAAACGGAAGTGGTGAACAGGAGTTTGGGGAACCTGCCACGGAGCTTGACTGGGGAAAATTCACGGTTATGGGATCGTGCGCTCGCTCAAGCAGAATTCACTTATAACGATTCACCGAACCGTAGCACCGGACACAGTCCATTTCAGATCCTGTATGGCATGCATCCTCGCAGAGTACATGAGTTGCGGGATCTAGGAAAATTGGAGAAGAGAAGTGTTGATGGGGAAGATTTTTCCAAAGCGATGAGTGATCTACACGAGTAGGTGAAATCAAAATTGTAAGACATCATTCAGAAATACAAACAACAGGCAGATTTAAAGCAACGAGAAGTGCAATTTAATATAGGGGATGAAGTCCTTGCGAACTTACGCAAAGAACGGTTTCCTAAGGGTGCATATAATAAGCTGAAATTTAAGAAGATTGGTCCCTGTATAATTCTGTGAAAATTCTCAGCCAATGCTAACGAAATACAACTACCACCAGATATAGGCATATCTCCTATTTTCAACATGGCAGACCTATTCCCATATACTACCAACCTTGAAGATGACAGTGTGGTATGGCCAGAACGGGACACCCAGGTTGAAGGCAGTTCTTGGATGAGGCAAATGCCTTCGGCTCAACCCCATGAGATCGAGAAGATTCTTGACACACAGGTGGCCAAGCGAACTCACAAGAAGGAGTATTTGCGGTACCTTGTCAAGTGGAAGAACCATCCTATCGAGGACAGTTCGTGGCTCGACGTGGTGCAGATACAAAAGGCAGGTTATTCTGTGGAGGAGCTCATGGAATGGAGCCATGACTTTTTATTACCCCGGGAGCCTGATGCAGGAGCATCTAGTTGACAGGTCATCATGACAGGAGGTTGTTTGGTCTGTGAGAGGGCTGAGCAGGAAAAATTGCAAGTGAACACTGTAGTCTTTTCTTTTAATGTTATTTTAATTTCATAGATAAACAGTATTTAGGAAGGTAGAAGTTGAATTAGACAAACTGTTATAGTTAATTATTTTTTTTTGTTTTTCATGTTAACTTATACAAACCATAGCGTAAGGAAATAAACAGTTTTGGAACTGAAAATAAACCATAAAAATGTAACCAACAACAGTTAAGAAAAATTGTTTCCAGGAAATTATTGAAAAGAGACCGAATGCATTGTAAGAGGTTCGACTTTTTTAGAGGAAGAGAAATATAATAAAAACATCTCTGAGCACACAGAAGTTGCATTTTAATATCCCACAATTGTCTATCTACAGAGTGTTACTTTGAGTTGTTTGTTACAATAAAATCTAAGTCGCTTGTATCTACTCCACAAAGCTTACGTATTGTTCTATTTGCATAAATTAAACAGGTCGACAAGCCAGCAAGACCTTGCAATTAAAGACACAGAAGAGCCTACAGACACATGACCGAATAGTCCCAGAATCATTAAATCAAAGTGCGAAAGAAGCTCCTGGAGACATACAAATTCTGAATAGTAATGACAGAGGCAAACAATACAGGTATTCCCTGGAGAAGAAACCCTTTTCTTTTTATTTCCAAAAAGTATTCGTAGAACTCTGTTCAAAATACATTATAGTCTTTGCAAGAATAATGATGTACAAGTCAAATAAGAGGTGTAACAGAGGATGGGTATAGAAACCCTAACTAAAAACGAACCTACAATAGCAACCCAAACTGTAACATGCAAATTTCAAGGGCTTGGCTACATTATGCTGGCCAGACAATAGTCTCCATAACAGACTAGCCTAGCCTAGAGACAAACAAAAAAACAAGATTGACAAGGAGCTACCCTACTCGGGCCTAGCCAGCACACTATATAACCGAAGCCAAGATCTCCAAGACAGAACCACTTGCAACAAGGACACCAACAATAAATGTATGAGCAGACCGTGACAGAGATAGAAGAACGAGGAAAAAAAAAAAGAAATACAGAGATAGAGGGTTTAGACTTACCAGTGCAGAGACTGAGCACCTAGGCTGCAGTCGCCGAGGGTCCCTCTACTCACGAAGGAGCAAGTGAGTTAGACAAGTGTGTAAAAAGGAGAGAAGAATGATGGCATAGAATAGGGCCTTACCTTGCCATTGAAGAAGAAACCATAGCCGAAGACCCTGAGACCACAACCTGTTAAAGAAACAGAGCAAAATGACCAGAGAACTCTGAGAACGGTTGAAATCAAAGGAACCAAGAAAGGAACAGTTGCATAGTCCAGCAAAACAACTAATGTTAACCACATACTCAGAGAAACACACAGTCTTTTCAAATAAGCGAATGTCCTGAACACAACAAAGTGTATTAAGCATCGAGGCGGAAGAGTAATAGAAAATCAATATCGAGCAAGCATATCTTACCAGAGAGTGAAGCCGAATAGATTCCTAGGCCGAAGACCGAACCAAAGCACAAGAAGCAGCATAAATTTACAGTGAAATCGTACTAGAAAGACTACACAATGAAACCCTCAACCTCTAACAGAACGACGAGCAAATGACCGGGAGATACGGATGCGGGTCACTTACCAAAGCGAGATTGAGACTATTGAGGAGTGGACACTTGTCCAAGAACCAGAGGCGTCAGTGCAAGACATAAATACCGGGAGCCAAATATCTAATAAATCATTGTAATCAACTGCTGAATAATATATCACACATTTAATCAAACTGTTAATCATTTCAGTTAATTTATGTCCCTTTATTAAGGTTGGCAAGTGTAACGAGGGGTTGGACCCATCCATTGATCTTGGGAATCACAATTTTTAAAG
This sequence comes from Pinus taeda, assembly GCA_000404065.3. Classification (NCBI taxonomy): domain Eukaryota; kingdom Viridiplantae; phylum Streptophyta; class Pinopsida; order Pinales; family Pinaceae; genus Pinus; species Pinus taeda. Next base: position 62,068 of record APFE030585891.1, on the reverse strand, counting down.
TATCGGTTGAATTTATTTGGATTGTTGATCTTGAGAATATTTTAGAATTTTGAAGAGCATATCACTTCCCATGGGTAGAAGGATCACTTCCCACCGGTTTAACTAAGGAGACTAACCAAAAACAAATTTATCTAGATTGTTAATTTGGGAATATTTCAAAATTTTAAAGTGCCAGTTGAATTTATTTGGATTGTTGATTTTGTGAATATATTAGAATTTTGAAAAGTGTATCACTTCCCATGGGCAGATACACTTAAAGGGATCACTTCCCACCAGTTTAACTAAGGAGCCTAACCAAAAACAAAAGTCAAGAGATCGATTCCAAGGGCCCAAGCATGGAGAACCCCTAACCTCTCAATAGCTAGGTGGTTTAACTACGGGGACTTGACTAGTTAAGCTAACCTTCCCAACTTTCCTAAACATAATCTAATAACGTTGTGTAAATGTTATATGTTTTGGAGTTTTTTTGTGCTCTTTTATACAAACCCTCAATTTCATTTATGTTTTGACTTTGTAATCTGCAAGTGAACTTCTGCAAGTGAAGTTAGCGTGAGGTTGGAGTTGTTCAAGCGTGCCACAGGCTATTCAAGCACCGCAGGTCTGAAACAGTAATGTTCGCTCTAATTTCAGGTAATTCTTCGCATACTTACAAATTGAATTCAGGATACCATATTTTCTTTCCTTTTTAACATCCATTTTTCTAAAGAAATCATGAAGCTCTGTGCATGACTCTGGATTTGATTCTCGTGGTTTGACTATAATCATATTTTTTATTTTTATTCCATGCTTGTCGAATATAATCATGGTGTTCGAAGTTTCAGATTGAGCTGTGTAAGAAATTTTAAAACGTTTAATGTTTTAAGATAATAATACTTTATCCATGGTGAAAGAAACAAATTACTTATTCCGTGTATAAACTGGAATGCAATTGAAGTATTTTTTCATAGAAATTTTGGAATGTATTTAAAATAATAAACCATAACGATTAAAAGGTACCATAATTATATGTTTACCTATCTCATGTAGAAATGGATTATGTAGATGTAATGTGTCGTTGCAAGTGCACTGGATTTAAATTGTATTTGAAAAAAATTAAACCGATGGATAATAAGAATTAACATTATGATTTGATAAAAGTCAAATTCTTCTATACCAGCCTGATTTATTTATATAAATTTTGGTGTGTTATTGTAAGTGGATCGTATTTGGAATCTATTAGAATAGAAGACTACTACATAATTTAATAATTCTCAAATGGTTTGTTTTATCATATATTAATTTTAGTTTTTTTGAATTTAGATTTTTGTGATCCATAATGATTATCATAATATTTTTCGGAAGAAATCACATAAGAGAGATTCTTGTCAATGCATTTCAAACTAGCCAGTTGGTCCATCTTCAGGACTCGTCGACGAGAATCTCTCTTATTTCTTCTGAAAAATGTTATGATAATAAATTTTAGTTTTGTTAAATCTAAAATATTGAAACAAAAGCTAAACAAAAACTTATGGGTTTTAATTTTGAAAATACTAGTGTATGTGCTTCAAAGTACGAATTTTAAATAATTTTGAAATAAAAAAAATATAAATTTTAATTTTAAAATTGTTAATTTTGATTTTAGACTTAGCAACTTTTAATTTAAAAAAAGGTGAATTTCAATTCCATACGAACTATTTTTAGTGTTTCTCTCTTTTTCTTACTTTAGTGATTCTCTTTCCTTCTTACGCTTCATAGGTCATGTTAGTTGATTTTGATTCAACGCTTTCACCAACATCCACCTATGTAATTTATAGAATTCATTTTTTTTAAACATAATGGTTAAGGGCTTAATATTAACAAATCTTGGTTAGGGATCAGAATATTTACATATAAATTTCAAGACAATTTTTGTGTAGACCAGAAAGTATTCAAGGAATTTGCAGTCTTTGGGATTGAAATTTCAAATTATCCTAAACACATTGACACTATAAATCCTACAAAAAAAATATGAGAATATAGCAAAATTTATAATGTATCATAGGAAATTATGTATTCAGAACATGACCCGACTAAAATAGAGCATCAAATATAACTTTAGTTTCTCCCATTAGTGTCATTGCCCCTAATTTAGCGAGTTATCTTCCCTTCAACCACAACATTGATGCCTTCTACACCCACAGTCTTCAATGAAATATCAAACCTAGTGATCTTTATAGCCACTAAACATTCTCCAATAGCATGGATTTCCTCCTTGAGGTCATCAATTGATTGCTCCATATCATCTTGAAGATGGAGACAAGCAATGCATGTGTTGCATCCACCAGCATGTCTAACACTAGACACACCTCATTCTTATTAGAGGGAATGTGAGAATTGGCCATTACAGAACCAAATACGGGCACCTAATGAAACTAACCTGAATTGAAAGAAGATCCTACAACTAAACCAGCGTGATCCAGGAACTCGATTTCATTATGGGGAGGCCAGGTACTCGATATATAACTAAGGTTCCTGCTACAACATGAGTAAGACAACCACCAAAGATATGTCTCCATTAACCAAAGATTCATTGAATAGAGGAATGACATGAATATGATGCATCAGTCGACTTCCATAAATTCAAATTTTTCAACTGAGGCTTTCATCATTGCAACCAAGGAGAACCAATCCACATGCCACGAGAGGAGACATAAATGGGAAAGACACTACTATCTTGGAACAATCAGAAATACCCAACACTTGAGATACCAATTAATAAGATAGGAAAAAAGATAAATAAGTCTGAGAATTGGAGATCAAAAGTAGTCGAAACTCAAGATGTCGTCCACCTTGCATAAGAGGTATCTAAGGGCATGCCACATACCCATCAATCCAATGATACTGGAATTTTCCATGCCTCTGATCCTTTGAAGACAGATAATCCACAGTTCATGCTTATGCTTATTGGGAGCAAAGGAGCCATGAACCACCTTGGTATATTTTGCAAAATTCATGAAAACTATGGGATGGGGTAAAAGAAATATATGTTGTCCATTTCAAATTTTCCTTGACCCAAATTATAACTTTTTTTGCCAAAGTTCATGTAATCAAACATTCAACTATCTGAAAATATGGTAAAATTCAATCTTTTCAAATTTAGAAGTAGAACTAATCACTCTTACAGCCATAGAGAGAGATGAGGAACTCATTAAATCTCTAGCCTTTGTCATTTGATGGATGATGATCATATAATCTCCAAAGACTAAGAGACTTTAAATTTTTTATAGTCACCTCTAATATGTTCCATAGTGCAAGGAACTCCACCATATTAATGGATTTTGTTCCTAACCCCCATGCAAATTTAGTCACTATTTTTTCATAGAGACTTGTAGGGACTCCTCCTTCTCTTTCCTCCACTATAGTTTATAGAATTATTAAGATTTGAAGTACCTCCAAAATTTTTCATAGCACCATTTGTTTTCCCATATCTCTTTCCTTTCTACTCTTTTTCTCACATATACTAATTTTGTTAGTTTTCAAAATCCTTGAGTTTTTATTCTTCAACTAACTAGAAAAGAATTTCGATTTTGAAAATATAGATAAGTTGAATGTCTTATTTTTGTATATCAATATGTAATATGACCATGGTATTCATTTCTATATATATCAATACTAATGAGGTGAAAAAACCTTAACACAAGTAATAATTACTTTATCGTGTTGTATTTTCTTTTCAAGTAATTTAGATAAGGTACAAAAGGGTTTCCATAAACAAAACAAGAAGTCACTATGAGTTAGTGTCTTTTACCAACTTTTTCACTTTAATTAAGAAACATGAAACTTTTGTTTTAACTATTAATAATTGCTTTATATTCAATATATTACATGTAAGTAAATATCACTTAATAATCAAAACCATATTATAATGATAGGATAATTAAGTAATTTAATAAATATAATAAAACCAAAACCATATTATAATGATAGAATAATTAAGTAATTTAATAAATGTAATAAAACAATTTAATATAGTTTCAAGGCATCTATGGTTTCTTTATCTTCAATATGATATATTTAAGGATAACCTTGTTAAATAGATATCATTAAAATGTAAAATAAATGAAATTTGTTAAAAAAAATTGCTATTGTATTTGTATAAAACTATGTCAAATAAATAAATATGATAAAGAAAATTGCTGCTCTCTTGTAATTGTGTGTATTGTTATAGCTTTAATAAACTTAAAAATATTTATATCTAAATAGAGTTATAAAACACCATGACAGATATCTTAACTCCAAATTCTTTGGAATCCCCATTGTGTTTAAATTTCTATTTAGAAGAAATATATATATATATATATATATATATATATATATATTAAGTTAAAAATAATTCTTTATTAATTTAATATTAAATAAATCCAATATTAATTAGTTATAAACATTAAATATTTTTTTAATAATTTAGATACATTTAATTCTAACATTACTAATTTACCATTATAATATGTATTTTTATTTTTATCCTTGTTTTCTTAAATTTTAACTCACAACATATGAATGTAGTAAATAACATTTTCCTTAACAAATTTAAGATGTCATTAACTTCAAATATGTCTTACCATACCACCTTGCACTCAAAAATTTCTTTGCTTCCATGCAATCACGTATAGCATTTGATGCATAAATGTGTAAGACTCTGAAGGTTACAACCATTCTCTAATATTAATTTAACCTTATCGCCCTTATACCCAGAAGTTTCCTTATTTCCATGATGCCAATGTGTAGTGTTTAATCCATGAATGTGTAAGACTTTGAAGGTTACAAACTTGTTCCAATGCAAATTTGTAATATTCACTGGGCACCTTTTCAAATTATACATTACATCCTGTGTGTCATTGGCATTGTTATTTATTATCCCAGTCGCCATGCTGGGATATTGCAATCGGTAAATAGCTGACCTATTATTAATTTAGTCAAACCTCTTATATATTTTTAGCTTTACCAAAGTAAGACTTTAGAAAAAAAAGTCCTATTATGTTACCATTATTTAATTCAAAAATATCTCTCAGTTGATTGGCTGACAACTTTCACACATTTTTAGGAAATGCCTCAATTTCACAACTGAGAAGTACATCCGCCGGACAAGTGAGAGTTTAGACAAAGTTTAGAGCACGGGAAGCTTGTACTGAGCACTTTCAACTACTATCTCATAGACTATCATAACTATGTGCAAATTTGAAGAATTGTAAGATAGGAGTAGATTGTTGGGGTGCATTTGCACTTTTTGGTCAATTGATAGAGGATACAATAGGAAATACAATGTTAAATTTGTCGAAATTTGAATTGTTTTAGCTGATGAGATTAGTTTTTACGATTCTACTTCTGATATTAATTTCTGTAATTAATAGCCAAAAGACTTTAATTAGCTAAATTATTTAGATAGTTAAATTGTTGTTTTTCCTTCATGGTATAATGAAGTCAGGTGTCATCTTCTACATTAAGTGGAATCTATTAAAAATCTATGTTATGCAACTATGAATAATTTGGAATGATGGAATATGCTATATTGCAACCGTCAAAGTCACTACAACAACTCATGGAAGAAGAAGAGGCTAATAATAACATGCTAGATTCTATAGATAAAGCAGAGGAGAAAGTAAGTGGTGAATACTTTAAATGCAGACCTCATAGCAGATGGGTTAGATGCAGATTCAATTGGTGAAATTGTTGTTGCTGTTGTGTACAATATCTTTGTTAATATGCAAAGAACACTGAGCAAGTGTCAAAGGTCAGCATAGAACACATTTATTTGTGTGGTTTAAATGAAAAAATTGTCTTATGATAAAATCTGATCTAAGTAAACAAAATTACGAAGTCTAATTCTAAAATCAATAGATATTAGATTGACCTATTTTAGCCATAGTGATTTATCTTCTCTTGGCATAGTCATTGCTGCCAATAATATTTTAGGCTTGTAGAACTTGCTAAACATGATGCTTTGGGGTTACATACTTTGTTATAGTAAAGTTAGCCCTTGCATAAGGGATGAATGTTTTGAAATAGTAAGGTTGACCCTCATGTTATTGGTGAATACTTGATTCGATGAATGGCTTAAAGCCATTGTTATCTTGCACATGAAAATATGGAGATTTTTCCTTATAAAAAACAAATCAATTGTCCTGTTTTAACTAAGGGTTTCTAAGAATATGAAAAAATTATTGTGATAGTAAATATTTCTAAGAAAATGGAAAAGAAGTTAAATTTACATATCACTATTAATGCTTAGGTAAGAAAGTGAACAAGTATCCATTGTATTTCATTTTATTTACAAGAATCTATGTTCAGTTACTTAAGGCTTGTTGTTTCCATTGCTCTTGATAGGGTGATGATTTTTCTTCTTAACATGGCAATTGTCCTTCCATAAAAAACTTGAGAAGGGCAATAGATTTGGTGACGTCCCAATCTTTGCATTGCATGTTCCTTGTGTATCATGTTCCAAGCACAATAGCTTTGGTGACATCCCCATATTTGCACTGCATGTTCTATTTTTTCTTGTTATTTTTATATGTATTTGCCCAACAATCTTGTCCCATCTTTACTATTCTCAAAGACTACTTAACTAACAACAATTACCTTTTTTTAAACTTTCCATATTTGATAGATAATAACTTAAAAATTTCTCCTCATTCTAAAATCAGTAGATATTAGATTGACATGTAGACGCAATAGTAAATCATTGTCTCTTGGCATAGCTAGTGATAGCAATAAAAATCTTATCAATTAATAAACCAAAGGTACAAAAGTCTTATCATAAATTTGTATACCTATAACTAAATATTACTATTGGCACAACCAACCTCCATAACAAAAGCGTAAGCATAGCATTGCTAGATCCATTAGGCATGATCCTGTCAACTTACTGTATCTCAAAACTAATCACAACCAACTATGTGAATGCCCACATCAATCCAATGCTAATCTTGATATTCTACCTAAAATACGAGTGGGGTACTCTACCATTAACCCATATATTTTACTATTTTTCATTGTCACGTGATACTATTGAGTGAGTTCTTATGCGCGTAGTCTAACGAAGTGGAGGACTTGCCCGGAAATTTATGGAAATTCTGGTTATATTTAGAGAAAATCTGGCAATGATTTTTGTAAATCCAAGTTATAGTTGTTAAACTTCAAAATTCTGGCTGTCCTAGACGTTTTTGATGGTGTTGAATCCATTTCCACCATCAAAAACATGATTCAAACACTGTCTCTACAAGATTTTTTGAAATTTTTTTGCCCTTTGGCCATCCGGACAATTCCTCCACCTCGTTAGACAACTCCGTTCTTACGCCTTCCAATTTTATTGAAAAAATAGGCTTTCCCTTTTTTTTCTTAAATTTTTTCCTCTCCACTTGGGATTCACATTCTTCCCAAAGCTCTTGGAGGTAGGATGACAAAATTCAATCCCAGCGAGCAAGTCATCTTAATGCAAGATCACTCAACTTAATTTCAAAGCTCATAATAAATCACCTTTTTCATTTAATAGTAAAATAAGATAAATAATAAATACACAATCATAAATTATAATAAATATACATATAAAATAAAATATAACTAATTAGTTATGTCCACTGTATATATAAAAAAATATATATATGTCCACTGTATATATAAAAAATATATATGTATAACTAATTGGTTCTGTTCACACAAAAATGGTTAGACATTTTTTTATTTTTTTAGTTTTAATATGCTTAAATTACAATGTCTGTGAAAGACAATTTACAATGGAGTTATTATGCATTTATATTTAAATAGGTTAAAATTTAAATGGTAGGAAAATATTATGGACCAAATTATGTGTTAGCTTATTAATAATCATATCAAATTGATTTTTTTGATAGAGTTAAATTTAACTTAACTACCCTAACAAATCCAAATATCAAATATAAGTTTAACAAATTGAAACATCAAATTGCAATATGTATAGATTAAAATGAAATAAGTAGTTTAATTGTTAGAACTTTTGAATCTTTTTGGTGATATTTTTTAATCAATTTTGTATAAAACATGGCAGGGATTTATTGGAATGATAAATCCGAGCTTTATAATCTCCACAATTTGAATGCTTTAGTGGTTTTTTGGACCCTAAATACAATTATGCATTGGGATCATATTTTTAAATAGTAAAACTCCACTAATTCTAAAAACATTTCACCTTGAGATTGCAGCTAAAAGGTAAATGTTTTTTAATGAATATATTTCCAATCAATTTTATTTATAATGTGATTTTTTTGTAAATCAATTACATAGAATGCCTTAATAGTGCACCTGCATCGAGTGAGCCTCTATAATGTGATTAAAATTTATTAAAATAATATATTTTAATAGTATATATATATATATTTTTTTTTAAAATTTATTTTATATATTTGGAAAAAAATATGTTTAAAATAATAAAAATACTACACTAGTCTCAAGAATTGTATAACCAAATTATAATTATAAAAATAAAAACCATTTTAAAAACAAGTGTATATCTAAATTTCGGTGAAAAAAATTAAAACATAAAATAATTATATTTCACCATAAATAAACATCACACCACATGACTAGCCATGCTTTCAATGCATTGAAAAATGAGCCCCAGGATGTGATATCTGGAGCAATGTGATATCTTGTTAATTATGGTCAACTATGGTTTATTATGGATGAACATGGTTGGCCATGGGTGACTATGGGCTAATGTGGTTGAGTATAGTTGTTCATTTATGTATAGTTGTTAATGTTTAACTATAGATGAATATGGTTGACAATATTGACTATAGTTGATATGGTTGAACATTATTGAGTTTGATTGATCATTATTGAGGTGGATTGACCATAGTTGACCATTGTATAGTTTGATCATTATTGGACTTGTTTGATCATCGTTGCGAGGGAAAATTTTAAGGATGGAAATTTATCTTAAGGTTTAGAAACCTTGCGTCACTACATAATTGAAACTGATAAAATGTTTGGAATATTTTTGTAAAAATATTCAAATTCAATAATATTTTATATAGTCTATATTAATTTTTTTGGCCGATTTTTTACGGTAAAATATTTATTCAATAAAATTTAGACCAATATTTTACAAAAAAATGGAAATTAGGGAACCTTTTTTTTGGAAAAAGTATATAAAATTAGCCCATGGGTGAATATTAGCCCCTAAAATTTTCCCTGAGATTCGTTGCCAACATGTAACTATAGATGTATATGGTTGACCATGTTGACTGTAGTTGATTGTGTTTCTTGTGTCAACCATGAATAACCATGGTTCAATATGATTGAACTTGTTAACAATATTATACTATATATGACCTTATTGATATACACTACATAATCTCATCAATAGAAGTAAACTGATTATGTGGATTTTGAAAATTCTTTGTTTGTGCAAAATAAAACTAAAAAGACTTAAATTTAATTAGATAATAAAATTATAATTAATTTAAAAATTAATATATTAAATTCATATTCATATAGCTTTATGACGATAAAATAAAAATACTATATAAAAATGTGTTATAAAAAAGTATTCGTTATATAAAAGTTAAATATTAATTAATTGTTTTTCATGTTTTTCTTCATGAAAAGGTCATTATTTAAATTATTATAGCATTATGATTATTAAAATATATTTTTAAATAAAAAGAAAAAATATATTAAACTATATTAAAAATATTTTGTAAAAGTTGAATTATTTAATTGTTGAAACTAGTTTATCAAACATATTTATAAATTTTGTATATGATTCCCCAAAACTTAAAAAATTGTGATACATTAAAATCTGTGGACTACAATTTGCAAGGCTTTGTATTTTCCTAGGCTGAGTATGAGCAAGTTAAACAATAAATTAAGCCATGATTGCTTAGAAAGTGAGCTAGAATGAAGTACAACATACATTTATTGATGTTATGGTTCAACGCTCCTCGTCCACCTGTGGGTTTTTCAAGGAATTTGGCAATAATATGTTAAAATGAACCACCAATCTGATGATAGATAAATAAGAACAAAATAATTCACACAAATTAAAAATTATTTTTTAAAGTTGCGCTTTGCTAAAAAAAGAAAAAAAAAGAAATTGGCATGTTTGACTGAATTAATATGTAATCAACTTGCATTAGGGGATTTTTTATGTCTAAAATGGGTCTCCTAAGGAAATTATAAAGTAATAGTGAAAATAATAAAACAAGATTAGATTATATCATCAAATTTTAGAGGGAAAAAAGAAAAAACTCTTTTTTCAACTTGTATTTTCAACTTATCTCACTATGAGTTTACTCAAATTTCTAGTGGAAACACTTGTTGGATGCAGAATTTGATTCCTCATCCAAGGAGTACTCATGTTGCATACATTTGATGGAACCTGCTACATGAAAAATGTGATTGCAATCACGTTTTTCATATATTTCTCATTTTTCATGTAGAAAGGTCCATCGAAAGTATGCAACATGGCTACTCCTTGGATGGAAAATTAAATTTTGCATCCAACAAGTACTCCCTCTCAAAATTTAAGTAAAACCTTAGGGAGATAAGTTGAAAATACAAGTTGAAAAAGTAGTTTTATTATTTTATTATTTTTTAATCTTTTTACTTTTTTACTCCAAAACTGGTGAATCATCCCCATGATTGACATCATTATCTTGAATATTATTGGTTTTTATAAAGTTTATTTTGGTTGTACATTTTTCTTACAAGGCTCATTTTAGACCTCAAAATTCCCTTAGTGATACCCTATATGTACATGCCTGGGCGGATGCATGCCTAACTAGTAGAAAAGTATTATATTATTGAGTCGAGAGGCTCATCCTACAACCCAGTATGAGGGGATGTGTAAGTTTGTTCGTTCGCTTGTGCCCATTTTAAATAAAAATAAAAATATAAATATAAATTATGTTCTAAATAGAAAACTAATATCGTCTATAATTAAAAAAAAAATCATTATGCTCTAATTAGAAGTATAAAAAATATGTGAATATGTTGTAAAGTAATCATAAGTAAAAACACATCGTATTTTGCACTCTAAAAAAAGTTTACACATGAAGAAATTTAATCCCTCTTGTCTCATGTTAGATCTATACTTAAGATGGATCTATGCTAGTATTGTATGTCAAAATCCAATACGTACCTAATTATTGAAGACTTTATTATTTCTTATCCATTAATTATTGAACTTATATTGACTATAACAAAAAGAACTATATTAGATTAATTAAATATATGTGATTATCTTAATCTAATGTATCTCTAACTTTTCAACACCTTACTTATTAGTATTAATACTATATATGTGGAAAATTTTATTTCAAAATTGAAATTAATACAATGTAGTTATTAAAGGTTTTTTATTTTTTTGGTATATTTTTTTTATTAAATTTGTTCAAATTTGATATGTAATGGTTGAAATTGTAAGTTTTAATTGCATCATCTCGACTAGTAGAGTGGTTCAAAAGTGTCTTAGGGTATTGAGCATATTTATGTATTTATATATGTATTTCAAACAATAAAAAGTCATAATCTCTACCAAAATTGTATTGCCAATTTTGATTAAAATAAATCAAAACATTGAATAATTAAACAACTTCTTAGAAATTATGTTAAATTAACAGTATTATTGGATGGTTTCTCCAATCTAATATTGATGATGTGATTATTCCAAAAGACAAAAAAATAATATAGATCACAAAAATTAATTAACATAATTTTATTGGATGGTTTCTTCCAATCGTGAATAAGTACAAGTTTTCTTTAGTGTGAACTAAAGAATTGAAAATTTATATTTATCTAGAATTATGATAATAATATATTTGGAATTTTTTAAATGAAAACTTAATCAAGGAAAAAATATAAGACAGATAGGTTATATATTTGAAATTGGTTTAAAGATAATAATTTGGGTGGTAACTAATGAGTTTAATTCTCACTTCGCTTGGATTCTATTCTCTCTAGTACGGGAGTTCGTTGGGCCTAGAAAATACACTATTGCATTAAAAGTAATATGAGCGATAATTAAAAGGGAGATTAGTTTTGTTGAAAATATTATTAGGCCTTTGATCTTGATGTAAGACCTAAAATTACTTTTTGATTGCCTAAGAATTCATCTTCCTCAAATGAAAAGAAACTTTGTAAATCATTAATAAGTTATTTCAAATAACAAGATTTTCCCTAAATAATGATAATAACTCTATTAAGTAAAATTTACAAATAAGTATTTCCATTACTTATTAACAATTAAATATAACGTTTTTTTTTAATAAGAAAGTATAATAAAAAGTATATAATTTTTAACGATAATTAAAAAATATTTTTTTAAAATTGAAATAACAAAGAAGGAAATCTAATTAATACAATTTAGATCTTGAATTGAGCGAATTGGCAGGGCTACATAGACCAAGTGACAACTATTCACATAATTAATCAAAATGTAAAAATAAATAAAAACGTAAAATAATAAACTATAATGATTAAAAGTCAGTGTTGCTTAAGTGTGTGGGTTCCAATTTCTGGTAATTTCCATTTGATTTTTGGCTTCTTTTTTTCTATAACTATACATGAAAATGAAAATATAGGTAATAACTACTTTACTATAATGGTGCTTTATTAAAAGTCACCTAACCAGATTCAAACCCAAAGAAATCCTGTCAAGAACAAGCCGAGCACGTTAGCTTTTTATGCAGCATGGCTAGATCTAATTTTGAACCTTAGTGTTAGATTTAATTTTCACCTTAGAATTTGCATTGTTTAAGTGGTTGGCACTCTGAATGTTCTCTGCAGAGAAGGGCGATTAAGAAATAAATATCCAAAATTGACAGGAAATTGTGATTGGTTCCACGGAGAATTCTCCACCAAACGTCAATGCACAAAGTAGAAGTTTGAGAGAAAACTATAAACAAACCATTTGTCTTTCTCAATATTTGATTATGATTTACAGATTTACACACTAGGTCACTATTCACCTGTATTTGGGAATTGTATAGTGGGAAATTTTTCTATAGAGACGTACTTTGAAGCTTGTAATATTATCCTTGAAATATGGTGGCATCCGTAGTACAATGGGCATTCGTATAAAATAAAAAAATTACAATTTTTAGAGAAAAGTTTTGATTTAAAAATGTAGTTATACTTTTAGGCTTAAAGGCCTATTGATGCCTCTAAAATCACTACATCAACATCGGGGAAAACCACCATGTCTGGATCTCAGTGTAGCTCTTTTTCCATTTGGTGTGGTGGCTCTAACTGGATATAATGGGACCAGCTTCCCAGTAATGTATGAGTTGATGGGTGATTGGTTTGTAATGTGTAACAAAGGTGATAAGTGTTTTATCCTACAATTCAAAAATATACAAATATAACTAATCTAATCCAAGTATCTTGTTAACAACACGATTTTTGATTATTTCTATTAGACAAATAATCATATAGATGGCTTATTCGTAAAATAGAAAGATGCATTCATATAATGATTACTTTGTTTAAGAAGTTAAACAAAGTAATTATAAAAAAGTTATCGCGTTCATCACCATATATATCACTGACATATATGTTCGAATGATAGCAACTCTAAAACTTCAGAAATGATATGCTAAAGAATTGTTTGAAAAACATAGCAAGTTTTAAGAAATGTTCATTCACATAGAGTAATAAGACAAAAACATAGATAATAGTACCGTATGCATTTGAATTCTCCCGATGTAAAGAACATTCAGATTCTGTTTTCCTATTTGAGAAAACCTTCAAAAGATGCAAAAGTGCGAGTCTTGCAAAAGTTTCTTTCACAAAAATGTAGAACTTTGGTCCAGCTTGTAATATTCCTAACCCGGAATATTCCTCAAACAACAGGAAAAACTCCAACCAATTATGTGCAAATGATATAATAACCCAGTAGTGATAAAATAATAGTGGAACAACATATAATAATGTAAATCGAAAATATAAGCAGATACACAAGAAATGCAGTAAGAAAATGCCAAGCCAATTTTATTATACTGAGCAATAAAATGAATACAAGAGGTGATCAAATAGATGGAACCTCGACTTGCACAAGGCAAGTGAAGAAATACTCTCAGAATGACAAGAATGGCCTCTCTGCGTGGATGCTGCTGCTAGGAAACAAATGATGATTTGGGGCTGCTCCCCTCTTAAAAAAAAGTTGAAGCTCTGGATTCGGGCTCTACTCAAAAAACTCAGAAAAACCCAGAAAGCTTTCCTGGAATGGTCGAACCCCGAAAAACACCCCTTTGGGGTTCTGCGTAGTTCCTCAATGCCCTGTGCTGCCATTGAAGGAAACCCCTCTAAACTCTACCTAAAACACTACCTGAAACCCTGCCAAAAATCCTCCAATGAGGCAAGAGCTAGACCCCTACTCAATCACCCAGCATAAATCCACCTGTAAAACCCCAATCCAGCGCTACAACCCAAAAGAACTATGTCCCTCTCCAAGTGCTATGCAACCCTCCAAAACGCTGATAAAACTGCTGTTGAAAAAGGCTGATAAAAATACTGCTGAAATACTGATGGAAATACCTTTCCCGAGCAGGCACTCGAAGTCCCCCGGGGCTAAGGGTGAGATCTATCAACGGAGACACTCAGTGCACTAAATAGTGCTGCAGACTAGCTAAACAGCCATCATGCTCAAAAGTAAAAATGACTAGCTCAAAATGCACATAACTGAATTATCCAAAATGAGGGGGTTCCTCTCTATCTTATAGCCTCTGCCTCTCACAATCCCTAGGCTCACTTTCTTCTATGTGATCCCCTTCTTGCCATGTGTTCTTTCCCTCCTGTGCAGTCCCTCCATGTGTCTGCATGGGCCCCATTTCTGCGTCCCCCTTTGGCCCCCTTGGTTCCCCTTTAAGTCACAACGTTGTGCTAGTAGGAAGTGACTTTTTATTCTAAAAGTGAGTTATGTCCCCTGTCCTCACTTTTCTTATTTACAAGTAACTATAGAAGGAAAAAATGGGGCAAAATCGAATATTCCAATTAGCCATGGCTAATTAGGAATATTACACAGCTTTTGATAAAAAAAATATTAGAAGTACATAAGTGCAACTCCCAAGTCAAGTTTTAATACAAATTGAGGACCCTTTCTAAATACATGAAAGGGTCTTAAATACTAAAAATAACAACTAACTATCAATAAAAATCACTATGCACTGTTCTAACTGTAAACATGAAAATCGGGGATTCATTATGAAAATAGCAATGCAGTAGTGGTTGAACGAATTCATTGTTTCGACTTCTTTCCCTGTAATTGCAGCTGGAAAATTGCGAGCATTGGCTAGATTTCTTGAGGCTGACTCATCCTGGAGTGTAGCTGGGCTGTATAGGTGGCATCAGAGAGTTTAGAGATCATGTAGTTGATTGCATCTGAAAGACATTTCATGGCCATCTGCTGGCTATGTGGCTTGACTAGGAAAAACCAGAATGTTTCCCATGTCAACTTTTGGATTTCTCCAATATGTTTTTCTCTGTTTTCCAGCTCCTATTTCTAATGTTGTTCCAATGCCTTTGCTTTTGGGAGTTTATTTGGAGAGAAATCAGTGATCAAATTAGACATGTGTAAACTGTTATTCACTAATTCGATCAAACCATTCGTTGCGGCTTTGCATCTAGAAGTTGCTCTTTCAGATTTCATTAGTTGGGACTCCCATTCAGAAAACATGATTTCCTTGTGCGATTCTTGTATTCTCAGCAAGTTGGCATCCATTCCTTCCATGGAATCTTGCTAAGGCAAAAAATTGGTTAACCTTTCATCTGTCTTTTCCAATTCAAGTCTGGCATCCATTGCCTTCTTAATCAATGATATAGAGATATCGCATAAGGGGTTGGTAAATGATATGTTATGGAAAAGAATATTCAACTATCGAGACAAGGCTTTAGTTATCTCCAAGGCTTCTGTTTTGAATTCACTTACCTATGGATAACCCTTGTACCTTCCTATATGTTCTTGCATTTGTGCAATTCGATCTTCCTTTGCCTTCATTTCTTGCTCACTTATCATTTGAAGCCTGCTTAATTCCTGAGACAACTCTTGTTGCTTATGGAGAGTCTGTTCATCAATTCTTTGTTTCTCCAGTTTCAAGTGCTCTCTTAATCGCTCATTTTTCTGCCTCTTCTCTATTAACTGATGTTCAAGTTGACTAATCTTTTGTTGTCCTTCTACCGATTGCACCTCAAGTTGAGTAATCCTCTGATCCTTTTCCCTCATCAAATGGCTAACCTCTGAGGCTTTTTCCATTGCCACCGCTGTGTAAGCTCCTGCATATTGAGATAAATTTGTTAAATCCTCAGAGGGATTGACTTCAACTTTAAATACCACATTCATCATTTCTACCTGAGGATTTAGAAGAGGACTTTGATCAATTTTCCTCTTTTTCCTCTGTCTTTTAACTACAGCCCTGTGCTTGGGACTGTAGAATACATCTAAGGGTGATATTTGTTTGGTTCTAAGCACAATCTCCTCTATAGGATTTTCGGGGATGATTTCTGTGTCCTGCTAAATTCTAGGTAGGCCACTTGTCCCTTCAATTGGAACAGTAATAACTTCTGGCTTTTGCACTATAGGCAATTTTGGTGTAGTGAGCTCTTGGGATTTATTCAGGTTATTGATGATCAAGTTGAACTGCTCCCGTTCCTTGATTAAAGAAGGATCAATATTGATATTCGTATCAAGGGGCTCACTAGTTCCTTCCTGTGTTTGATCCCTTTCTGGGGTCTTTTCCTTTTCAAGAGTATTTTCAATAATTTTCTCTTCACAGTGGCCTTCTCGTTACACCATAGAGGTAGTATTTAACAAGTCTAGAGGCAGTGTTTGCAATCTCTGTGTCCTAAACTTGTAAAATTCCTCTAGTCCCTCTGCTCCCAATTTGATTTTTGCCAATTGTTCCACCTGAGAAAATAACTCGGTTGAAGCAAACAAATCATCATAATTATCCTTCTCATGTTCAAACTTGGCGATTTTGGCATGAGAAGTGACATTGTAGGCAACAGATTTAGGATCATACTGCCTCTTTGGGATTACTGTTAACTTTAACATTTTAGTTTTCTCAGCTTCCTTCGCTGCATGTTTGAAGTCATGTAGCGTGAAAGCACCACATCGAAGGGGGAATGAAGGGCACATGTGATTTTTAGACTCCTTTAGGTTCCTTGACATCCCTTCTACTATTATATGATATGCTACTTCTCTGGCAGGTAACTTATCAGGGATGTATAAGGAAAGGACATGTGGGTCAATAGTGTTGCCAAAAATTCGGATGTAAGTAAACTTTTCTTCACCAAACCAACTACGAATTGAAGCTAGGTCGACACAAGCTTCCTTGGACAACCTAGGAGCGGGTCTATTGAATATAGCATAATAAACAAGGAGGATGAAACCATGACAGATTCTATAAAGATGGTTTTTATAATGGGCTTTCCACAATTCCTTATGATAGATATGAATGGAGTTCAGGTCCTATGCAGTCCATTTCCAACCTAAAATGGGATATTCAAAATTGAAACAGATAGTGTCCAAAATATAGGCACTCATATAAAATGGGGGTATTCCTCGGGTAGTCATAAACCTTTTCTTTCTATAATCAAGTATTTGGTTGGCCATTTTATTAGACAAAAAGTTGCCCAATCCATTTCTATAGAAAACTTGGCCAAACCATGGTCTCCAAAGAGTCTGCATATCATAGCAACAACATAATAGTAAGGATATGCTAATGAGTCTACGAAGTACATACCCAATGATTCATTCTTGTGTTTGTTTGGAAAATGCCTCCACTGTCTGATAGGGTCTGACTCCATAGCATTTTCCTTGGCGAAGGCTTCTAAAAATGCTTTGTTGTACCGCTTTTGTGGTTCGGGTAAATGGTACATTTTCTTGATATCTTCTGCCTTGAACGACCCGAACATTCTTCCATCAGCCGTAAAGAAAGTTATGTCTGTAATGTTGTTACTTTCAATAACCCATCTAACCAAGTCATTGTAGGGTAATACTTTGGTGCGGGCTACTATTTTGTGAAGATAAGAGCTGGCCAAATCCTTAAGATTATTCTATGACTTGTCAGTGGAATTTGTTGTTTCCACTGCTTCTTCAATCTCTTCCGGATCCTCAGCTTCCAGTAAATTGTATATATTTTCCCATGAAGCCTTGCCTAGACCGAGGCAGGTAGTATCAACTATTAAGAACTTTTTATCTGTTTCTTCTTTGGCTATGATGGGGGCTTTTGGTTTCTTTGCTTTCTTCATCATTTTCGCTAGATTCATCAACTCAAGCTTGTTCTGCAAAAGAAACAAAAGAACGTAATAGAGAAAAACCCATTCAAAGCCAATGTAGAATATATAAGATTAATGGTAATTTCAGCGTGATAAGCAATACGAACTCTAATATTACCACAGACAAAATCCTCGAAGGATTCAACCATAACTGCTCTATTAATGATTTCTGTAATCGCCAATCGTGATACTTAAATGCCATAATGATATGTCGCATTGCTCATATTATTAACAGTTCTTTAAAGTGGATCTCGTGACTTTCCCGATTAGTAATTAGCGAAAATCGCATATCGCAGATCGAGAGGCACAAATGTTAAGATTTAGCTATTTCCATACATAACTTTGATTGCGATAAAAGTGAGTTATCATGGGGAGGCAGTATAATCAACAAATCCTTTGTTATTGGTTTAAGCTTTAAACCTGCAAACATTCGTTTAACAATCCCTTTTCACTTTTTATTAAAAAGTGCACTTTTAATGAAATTGCATCGACGAAGTCCGAATAGATAGTTATGTGTCTCATGCTTTCAGTGATGGCCGATTGTGATCAGATTATCGCATTGGGAGATTTGAGTGGACTATTGGAATATTTATTTGATAACTTGCGATTTGTGCTTTCCGATAGTGTTATCGCATTAGCGATTGCCAACGAAAGCCTTGAGTTTATCCTTTAAGTAAAGGTTGCGACAGATTATTTATTTTTGTTCGACGAGGTCTTGTTTAATATTTAAATTGGATCAGACTTTTTCATAAAGATTTTCATGTGTTATATGGATTTTGCAAAGTTTGCGATTGTTATTGAATTATTGATTTTATCTAATTCCTAAAAAGGGGACTCATTTCTTGTTAAAGTTTTGGATGAAAATTTTAAAATGGGGAGGGTTGTTGTATAACACAACAATTGGTGATTCACTGGGAGAAATAGTTATCTCTGAGAAAGTAGTGCAATATCTATAACTTTCTTAATTTGAAAGTCATTGAGGATGAAGAAAACAATCTAAGAATAGTTAAATAAACATTAACTCCGAATGTAATGACAATTTTTAGTAATTCCTTTTCCAATCTTAAAAATAAAAACATTCTGGGCTTATTCAAGCTTTGATTGGTTGGTATAGATAAAGTAGGGGGCTTCTCCAACTTAGCTTTTAAGTTTACTTTGTTGTCACATGTAGTGCCTCTGTTGGCAACAAATGTTTATAGTCTCGATAGGGTTACCTTTTAACCATTTAATCATTCATTGTCCCATCCATATAAGAGTATAACTTTTGAAAGATAAATTCAAAAAGATATGTTTACAATTTTTTTCATTTTTTTTTGTGTTTTCTATTCTTTCAATTTCTTTTAAGAGATAAAAGTCATTGTCCTGGTTTGGTGGCTAGCTATTGACAATGCCATTCACTGGTTGTAATTGAACTAAACAAGTTGGCTTGTGATGAGACCCCTTGTCTTATGATCATAAGACATTACCCTATTTTGATATGCAGTATTAGTAATGTCAGTTTAATTAGTTCCCTATGATCATGGTAAGCAGGATCATGATGAGACCCATTATCTTTTATATCAGACATATTTTAGAATTACACTCTGAAAAATCATAAACTTAATGGATGGGGTGAATGACTTTCTTCTTAAGAGTCTATGGATGACAATTTTTAGAGTTGTAGATGCTAAGTTTGGAAAAGTCTTTACTTTTTTACAAATAACCTTTCTTGGCTCTTTAAAACTTTAAATCATATACAGTATTTTCAAGGCTTGTGAAGATTTTACAAATCTAAAAGAGGTTCTCAAATTTTTATGTTTTATCTAACTTTATAAAACCGCGGTCTTTTCCTTAAAGGTTTCCATCTATCGAAAGTAAGTATTTACAATATTTCCTTAAATAAATTTCCAATAGTAAAAAGTCAATGGAAGACTATTTACAACCTTATTTTCTACAAATAAAAATTTAAAATAAATGAAGCTGCATAATGAATATTTATAGGTAAGAAGGGGTTACCTCCTTAAGTAAATAATTTTTTCAAGATAAGCCCATTGATAGGAAGAGAATCTCTCTTTCTTGATAGGTCTTGCAATATGAATGTTGATGAGCCTATCTTCTCAATGATTTGAAATGGTCCAAGCCACATTTTTTGAAATTTAGTATGTTTTCCTTTGTCTTCATGCGCTTTGTCCCATTTCAAAACAAGATCACCAATTTGTAAAAAATTTGGGCTGGTAGAATTTGCATCAAAAGAAGATTTAATGAGTTGTTGATGTTTTGCATGTGTGATTTTGTCTTTTTCCCTTTCCTCTTCTAATTTAAGGATTTGAACATATCTTAATTGAGTAGAAGACAAGGAATTTTCTTCAATAAACTACACTAGGGCTAGAGATGGGAGTGCTAAGTTTGTTGGTATTACAGATTATTTCCCATACAATAAGTTGAATGGAGAAGTACCTATTGAGGCCTTCTGAGTTATGCGGTCTGCCCATAATGCAAATATCAAAGACTTGTGCCAATTCTTTTGATTCTGGTGAACAGTTCTCTTAATGATCGTAATAAGATTTTAATTGGTTGATTCTGCCAAACCATTACCCTAAGGATATTAGTTTGCAGAATATTTTAATTTAAATCCTCTCTTAAGAGCAAATTCAAGTATGGTATTTCCAGAAAAATAAGATGCATTTTAAAAAATGAGGGCATTAGGTATGCCAAACCTGGTAATGATGAATTGATCAATGAATTCAATGATTGCATCAGAATTGGCTACCTTCAAAGGAATTGCCTCTACCCACTTCGTGAAGTAATCTGTGGCTATAAGAATGTATTTGTGTTGCTTGGAAGAATGTGGAACAATTTCTCTTATGATATCCAGTCCCCATTGTTTAAATGGTTGTTCGATGTTGACTGGTTGTAAAGGAAAGACTGGTTTCCTTTGTCTTCCACTGGTAGTTTGGAATATTTTTCATTTCCTTACATAGTCATGGGCGTCTTTGAATAAAGTGAGCCAATAATATCCAACATGTATTATTTTGTGAGCTGTTATATCACATCCAAAATGTCCACCTGCTGGACCATCATGTAATTCCTGCAACACCTTTTGTGCTTCAGTTTTTCAAGGCATCTTAACAAAATCAAATCATAATTCCTTCTAAATAACACATCATCAATGATTTCAAAGTGTTTTTCTTTTAATCTTAAGGCACGTTTGTTTTTGTAAGAGAGACTTGGAGGAGCATATCCATTTTTAAATAAAAGACCAGATCTGCATATTGAGATTCAAAATTCATGATACTTATCTCGTTTACTTGAAGAACATTATCTGAATCTTCATGTTTTGGAATGTTAGAAGCTCTTGCTTATAACCTACAAAAACCTTGACCTCTTACAATTTTTGCTGGTTTAATATCTAAATCATATTCTTGTAATGCTGTAACCCAGTTGGCTCTCTCCTCTCCTACTTCCCTTTGGACTAGAAATTGTCTCACTGCCGAGAATGGGACTATTACTTTTGTATGAGTTTTTAGGAGGAATGGCCTAAAGTGTTTAATAGATTTAAACACAATGAAAGCTTGTTTCTCTACTTCAGAATAATTAAGTTCAACACCTTGTAAATTAGAACTGAAAAAGGATATGGGTGCTTCAACTTGCTGATCATTGATCTGCGTTAACGCAACTGCATAAGATGTTTTAGATGCTAAAGTATACAAAATAAAATGATTATAAAATATTGGAGTATTTAATGTAGGAGCATTAATGATTACCTATTTGATTAAATCAAAGGCTTCTTTTTCGTTATGCCCCCATTTGAAAACTAAATTTTTCTTAATCATGGTCTGTAAAGGTAAAACAATTTGCGAAAAATTAGGAACAAATCTTTTTACAAAATTTATTTGACCTAAAAATGATTGCTGATTTTTTATTGTGTGGCAGAGGAATATCAAAAATCTCCTTGATCCTTTCTAGATCAATATAGATGCCATTTTTAGATACGATAAACCATAAGAGTTTACCTTCATCAAGAGCAAAGAATGATTTCTTGGGATTTAATGAAATCCCATACCTTTTACAGTGTTCAAAGATTTGTTTCAAATCATATAAATGATTCGCTCTTTTGTTGGAGAAGACAGTTATGTCATCTAGGTAGACAACAACTGACTTGTTAATCAAACCTTTGAATGCTATATCCATTGCTCTTTGTAAAGTAGCTCCAAAATTAATCAAACCGAAGGCATTTTCTGGTAGGCATATGTTCCCCATTTGGTTTTGAACGTAGTCTTTAGTTTGTCATCTAGATGCACCAGTATTTGGTTATATCCAGAAAAACCATCCAGAAAAGACATTAACTCCGAACCCGCAACTGAATTATCTTTTTGGCATTCCTTATTGATATTTCTGAAAGCAATGCAAATCCTAATATCACCATTCTTCTTCCTAACAGGTACTAAGTTAGAAACCTATTTAGAATGTCTGACTGGGAAAATTATCTTAGCTTTCAAGAGTTTATTCAACTCTGCTTTGATCTGGCTCTCCATATTTGGATGAATTTTCCTCAATTTTTTATGCATAGGTTTCTCCTCAGAAATCATTGGAATTGTGTGTTGTATGATAGAAGTATCATACATTTTTAGATCATCATAATTCCAAGCGAAAACATTTTTTATATTTGTTCAACAAACTAATAAAAGAAAATTTTTCTTTTGAAGTGAGCCCTAGTCCCAGATTAATGTTTTGCAGTTTGGCCTTAGTGCCAATATTTATTAATTCAAACCTCAAGGTATAACTTTGAGGTTTTGAATTAGTGAATTTTTAAACCTATCCTTGATATCATAAAGATCTTCCAGTTTGACCACAAATTTAGGTATGGAATTCTCATGCTGTCTTTGTTTTAGTTGAAGATCATGATCATCCTCATCAATATCATAAGATTTCTCAGAAGTTAAGAAATTCAAAATGTCTTCATCATGATTAAATACCCTCTAGTTGGTGACATTATTTGGAACATATGGTCTAAATATTAATTCAACCGAAAGCCTATCAGGATTGTAATCCTCAGATGGAACGAGCTTAGAAGCAACATTAGCTAATAAATTAGCTGTTGCATTCTAAGATCTGGGAATATGAGAAATATTAAATGCTAGAAAATGAGATATGAGGTTTTGAACCAAAGACTGATAATGCTTGAAATGTCCTGAAAGGCAATGGATAGTATTGCTTACCTATTTGATGACAATCTCAGAATCACCAAATACTTTTAGATATTGAACCTTCAGGCCTATCACTTTATAAAGCCCTTGAATCAATGCCTCATATTCAGTAGTATTATTTGTACACTCAACTTCTAGTCTGCATAATGACATAGTTTTTTCCCCTTCAGGACTAACGAAAATACATCCTACTCCTGCACCGTCATTGGATTTTGATCCATCAAAATATAAAGACCAAAATACAGGCTTATCTACAGGTTTATTTACAATTTCTTCAGCAATAGTAACACACCTTGATGTATTAGTACGAGAAAAAATTTATATCTGTGATGTGAAACTGTTAACAGAAAAAGGTGATGATTGAGCATTAAAATTACCAAAGAATGATTTGGCTGAGTAATTTCCCAGAATATTGTTATTGAAAGCTATGGGTTGATTTTGTTACTCAAACTCCGTTACAGTATGGGTCATGTGCTTCTCCCATTTGATTTTAATTTGATTTGGTTTCCCTTTATAGGGAAGCCACATATGAGACCAATCAATAGAAATGTAACCATGGAGTTTCTCAGACCAATCCCCGCTTAAAATTAACCCATAAAACTCAGGGATGTCAGAATTCAATATATCGATTCTCTGGACTACTCTAGGATCAGCTGATAACCTAATGGTGACTAAATTAATCTCTCCTAAGACTTGAACCTTAATTCGATCCAACTGAAAAAAAATGTACTGCATATTTTTGGGGTTCAATATTTAGTTTTGAGTAAACCAAGGCTGGCATGATGTTTGATGAAACCCCTCAATCTATTACGCAGTTGCGCAGATTTTTATTGTAGATCTCATAGGTCAAGAGAAAAGGAGGAGTATGAGAATTAGATCTATCTCCGATTAAAACAGCATCAGTAGCATCTACTTTATCTGATGGTGGCTTACTTGTTCCTTTAGCCACCTTGGATAATACAACATTTGGAAGAGGAGAAGAAGGTACTACATTTAACTCTTCGAGGAACAATTTCTATTGGTGTTTAAGCTTGCTAAGCTCAAATAAAAAAATATTCGCTCTAGTCTTCTTCATGTCTTCAATAATTTTGTAATCCATAGAGTTAGAGACTACCAATGTCTTCTATGATGAGGGTGGATTGGAAGATGATGGCTGATTTTGAGTTGGCAACACTGGAGATTTCTTCATGGGAGCCTTATCTTTGGCAGTAGGGCTTGCATTTTTCTTCTTTTGATTAGATTGAACAGGCTCTACAGTGACTTTAATTCTGGTACTTACTGGGAGAGCTTTCTGTTTGCTTTCAGTATCATAATTAGTCAAAATGAAGTCTAAGATACCGTGACATTCAACTATCTCATCTTCTTCTGTTTCCTCAGATGACAAGACTGTGTCTTCATCCTCATCATTATTTGGATCTGATTCTGCATTAGATATGGCATTAGGTGGTTTTGATTCAGCTCTTTTGAAGTTCCTAAATGGATTTTTAGTGGAGGTTTCAGCTACTTGTTTCTTTATTTCTACCATTTCATTAGACATAGTCTTCAAAACTTTTTGGAAACCCTCCATATCGTATGGATCTTTGGCTGCTTTCTTTTTCGAATCATTCTTAAAAGTAACTTTTTTGGACTTTCTCTCCTTAAGAGCGATTTTCTTTTCAAAAGCAATAATACGTTTCTCAACAGTGATCGCTTCTTTCATATTCTCTGCTAAGGTGGGCTTTGCATCTCTATCAACGAAGATGACTATATTCGAACGTAAAGCAGAAATATACCATTCGCTTCGGACCTCTTCACTGGGTTTAGACGTAGCTGGAATTTTATTTAAGATCTTATTAAATTGTGAGTTGAAAACTTTAATGGGTTCTTTTGATTTAGTTTTAATATGGGAGAGATCATTGATTAATGTTGCCGTGGACCTATCATCTCCGAACTTAGTCAAAAACTGCTCTTGGAAAGCATTCCAACTATTAATGGATCCTGGTGGTAATGAAAAATACCATGATCCAGCTGCTCCTTATAAGGTGTATGGGAAAATCCTCAAAACAACATCCTCTTCTGTCACTCCATTTAATTTTATTGACAACATAAAGTTGTTTATGTGTTCTTATGCTAGTATTCCGATATCCGGATTAAACTTTGGCAACCACTTTTCAGGGTGGGCCGGTAATTGACTCAAGAGTGCAGGCATTGCGACTGCCCCTGGATTTGTCCATGGCCTCGGTTGTAGTTGATTATGTGCCATTGTTGCACTAACAACAGAAGAAAGTGAGGATGTAGTTACAAGTGGTTAGGTAGAGGATGTCAGAGTACTTGTACCATGTTGGACAATGATATGAAGTTGGGGAGTGGATGGTTGACTTTGCAATGGATTGGATGAAATGGATGATAATGATGAAAGAGTCTCACTATTAGACTCTACATGTGTCTTCCTAGCTCTTTTCCTTTTAGGTAGAGGAAATTCTGTTGGTTCAATACCAAGCTTTTCTCTCTGTAATCTTGTAAGAGGCTGAGAAGGAATGTATTGCGAAGTCACACTGCCTTGAGATAACTCAGGCTTTTCTTGAGATATTGAGAACCCTTGAAGTTTATGAATTAGAGATTGAACCTCAGGGGGTTCAAGGGAAGACTTGTCCGATATGTTCAAGTTTTCAGTAGTGGGTGTTGTCTTTTCAACTTCTCACTTGAAAATTGGAGATTTAGAATGCGAGGGAGTTGGAGGAGATGGTGAGGGAGATTTACTCTCAGAATGGGCTATATATTTGGATTTGCTCACCATTCGCAGTTCATGCCCTCCTTCTAGTGCCAAAAATGTTGATGCTTATAAAATCACTGCATCAACATCGGGGAAAACCACCCAGTCCGGACCTCAGTGTAGCTCCTTTTCCGTTTAGTGTGGGGGCTCTGACTGGATATAATGGGACCAATTTCCCAGTGATGTATGAGTTGATGGGTGATTGGTTTGTAATTTGTAACAAAGGTGATAAGTGTTTTATCCTACAATTCAAAAATATCCAAATATAACTAATCTAACCCAAGTATCTTGTTAACAACACGATTTTTGATTATTTCTATTAGACAAATAATCATATAGATGGCTTATTCGTAAAATAGAAAGATGCATTCATATAATGATTACTTTGTTTAAGAAGTTAAACAAAGTAATTATAAAAATATTATTGCGTTCACCACCATATATATCACTAACATATATATTCAAGTGATAACAACTCTAAAATCTTCAGAAATGATATGCTAAAAAATTGTTTGAAAAATATACATATATCAATAATAGCAAGTTTTAAGAAATTTTCATTCACATAGATTAATAAGACAAAAATAGAGGTAATAGTACCGTATGCATTTGAATTCTCCCAATGTAAACAACATTCAGATTCTGCTTTCCTATTTGAGAAAACCTTCAAAAGATGCAAAAGTGCGAGTCTTGCAAAAGCTTCTTTCACAAAAATGCAGAACTTTGGTTTAGCTTTTGATAAAAAAAAATATTAGAAGTACAGAAGTGCAACTCCCAAGTCAAGTTTTAATACAAATTAAGGACCCTTTCTAAATACATGAAATGGTCTTAAATACTAAAAATAACAACTAAATATCAATAAAAATTGGCATGTGTTGTTCTAACTGTAGACATGAAAATCTAGGATTCATTATGAAAATAGTAGTGCAGTAGTGGTTGAATGAATTCATTGTATCGACCTCTTTTCCTGTGATTGTAGCAGGTAGATTGTGAGCATTGGTTGGATTTCTGGAGGTTGATTCATCCTGGAGCATAGCTGGACTGTATAGGTGGCATCAGAGAGTTCGGAGATCATGCAGTTGATTGCATATGAAAGACATTTCATGGCCATCTGCTGGCTATGTGGCTTGACTAGGAAAAATTAGAATGTTTCCCATGTCAATTTTTTGATTTCTCCAATCTGTTTTTCTCTGTTCGCCAGCTTTTGTTTCCAATGTTCTTACAATGCCTTTGCTTTTGGGAGTTTATTTGGAGAGAAATTGGTGATCAAATTAGACATATGTAAACTGTTATTGACTAATTCGATCAAACCGTTCATTGCGGCTCTACATCTAGAAGTTGTTCTTTTGGCTTTCATTAGTTGGGTCTCCCATTCGGAAAATAGGATTTCCTTGTGCGATTCTTGTATTCTTAGCAAGTTGGCAGCCATTCCTTCTGAGGAATCTTGCCAAGATAGAAAATTGGTTAACCTTTCATCTGTCTTTTCCAATTCAAGTCTGGCGTCCACTGCCTTCTCAATCAATGATGCAAAGATATCGCATAAGGGGTTGGCCAATGATATGTTGTGGCAAAGAATATTCAACTGTCAGGACAAGGCTTTAGTTATCTCCAAGGCTTCTATTTTGAATTCACTTACCTATGGATAACCCTTGTACCTTTCTATCTGTTCTTGCATTTATGCAATTTGATCTTCCTTTTCCTTCTTTTCTTGCTCACTTATCATTTGAAGCCTGCTTAATTCCTGAGACAACTTTTGTTGTTTATGGAGAGTCTATTCATCAATTCTTTGTTTCTCCAGTTTCAGGTGCTCTCTTAATCACTCATTTTTGCCTCTTCTCTGTTAATTGATGTTCAAGATAACTAATCTTTTGTTGTCCTTCTGTCGATTGCATCTCAAGTTGAGTAATCCTCTGATCCTTTTCCCTCATCAAATCGCTGACCTCTGAGGCTTTGTCCATTGCCACCGCTGTGTAAGCTCCTACATATTGAGATAACTTTGCTAAATCCTCAGAGTGATTGAATTCAACTTTCCATACCACATTCATCATTTCTACCTAAGGAGTTAGAAGAGGACTTTGATTAATTTTCCTCTTTTTCCTTTGTCTTTTAACTACAACCCTGTGCTTCAGATTTTAGAATACATTTAAGGGTGGTATTTATTCGGTTCTAAGAAAAATCTCCTCTGTAGGATTTTCAGGGATGATTTCTTTGTTTGGCTGAATTCTGGGTAGGCCGCTTGTCCCTTTAATCTGAACAATAATAACTTCTGGCTTTTGCACTGTAGGCAATTTTGGTGTAGTGAGCTCTTGGGATTTATTCGGGTTATTGATGATCAGGTTGAACTACTCCCATTCCTTGATTAAAATAGCATCAATATTGATATTCGTATCAAGGGCTTCACTAGTTCCTTCCCATGTCTGCTCCCTTTCTAAGGTCTTTTCCTTTTTAGGAGTCTTTTCAATAATTTTCTCTTCATAATGGCCTTCTAGTTGCACCATAGAAGTAGTATTTAACAAGTCTAGAGGCAATGTTTGCAATCTCTGTGTCCTGAAATTCAAAAATTTCTCTAGTCCCTCTACTCCCAATTTGATTTTTCCAGTTGTTTCACTTGAGAAAATAACTCGGTTGAGGCAAACAAATCATCATAATTATCCTTCTCATGTTCAAACTTGGCGATTTTGGCATGAGAAGTGACATTGTAGGCAACAAATTTAGGATCATACTGCCTCTTTGGGATGACTGCTAACTTTAACATTTTAATTTTCTCAGGTTCCTTCTCTACATGTTTGAAGTCATGCAGTGTGAAAGCACCACATTGGAGGGGGAATGAAGGCCACATGTGCTTTTTAGACTCCTTTAGGTTCCTTGACATCCCTTCTACTGTTATCTGATATGCTATTTCTCTGGCAAGTAACTTATCAGGGATATATAAGGGAAGGGCATGTGGGTCAGTAGTGCTACCAAAAAGTTGGATGTAGGTGAACTTTTCTTCACCAAACCAACTACCAATTGAAGTTAGGTTGACACGGGCTTCCTCGGACAACATAGGAGCGGGTTTATTGAATATAGCATAATAAACGGGGAGGACGAAACCATGATAGATTCTATAAAGATGGTTTTTATAATGGGCTTTCCACAATTCCTTATGATAGATATGAATGGGATTTGGGTCCTGTGGAGTCCATTTCCAACCTAAAATGGGATATTCAGAATTGAAACAGATAGTGTCCAAAATATAGGCACTCATATAAAACGGGGGTATTCCCTAGGTAGTCACAAACCTGTTTTTTCTATAATCAAGTATTTGGTTGGCCATTTTATCAGACAAAATGGTCGACCAATCCATGATATAAGAGCTAACTACAACCTCCATTAAAGGTACCATTTCTATAGAAAACTTGGCCAAATCATGGACTCCAAAGAGTCTGCATATCATAGCAACAACATAACAATAAGGAGATGCTAATGAGTCTATGAAGTACATACCCTATGATTCATGCTTGTGTTTGTTTGTAAAATGCCTCCACTGTCTGATAGGGTCTGACTCCATGACATTTTCCTTGGAAAAGGCTTCCAAAAATGCTTTGTTGTATAGCTTATGTGGTTCAGCCAAATGGTACATTTTCTTGATATCTTCCGCTCTGAACGAACCAAACATTCTTCCATCAGCCGTAAAGAAAGTTTTGTTTGTACTGTTGATACTTTCAATAACCCATCTGACCAAGTCATTGTAGGGTAATACTTTGGCGCGGGCTGCGATTATGTGAAGATAAGAGCTGGAAAAATCCTTAAAAGTATTCTCTGACTTGTCAGTGGAATCTGTTGTTGCCACTTCTTCTTCAATCTCTTCCGGATCCTTGACTTCCAGTAAATTGTATATACTTTCCCATGAAGCCTTGCCTAGACTGAGGTAGGTAGTATCAACTATCAAGACCTTTTTAACTATTTCTTCTTTGGCTATGATGGGGGCCTTTGGTTTCTTTGATTTCTTTGTCATTTTCACTGGATTCATCAACTCAGACTTGTTCTGAAAAAGAAATAGAAGAACATAATAGAGAAAAACCCATTCAAAGCTAGCGCAAAATATAAAAGATTAATGGTAATTTAAGCATGATAAGAAATACGAACTCTAATATTACTATGGATGAAATCCTCGAAGGATTCAACCATAACTGCTCTATTAATTATTTCTGTAACTGCTAATCGTGATACTTAAATGCCATAATGATATGTCGCATCGCTCATATTATTAAGAGTTCTTTAAAGTGGATCTCATGGCTTTCCCGATCAGCGATTAGCAAAAATCGCATATCGCAGAACGGGAGGCACAAACGTTAAGCTTTAATTGTTTTCATAAATAGCTCCGATTGTGATAAAAGTGAGTTATCTTGGGGAGGTGGGATAGTCAACAAATCATTTGTTATTGATTTAAGCTTTAAACCCATGAACATTCATTTAACAATCCCTTTTCACTTTTTATTAAAAAGCACACTTTTAATGAAATCGCATCGGCGGATTCCGAATAGATAGTTATGTGCCTCATGCTTTCAACGATGGCTGATTGCGATTGGATTATCACATCGGGAGATTTGAGTGGACTATTGGAATGTTTCTTTGATAACTTGCGATTTGCGCTTTCCGATAGCATTATCACATTGACAATTGCCAATGAAATCCTTGAGTTTATCCTTTAAGTGAAGGTTGCGACAAATTATTTATTTTTTTCTACAAGAAGGTCTTTTTCAATATTTAACTTGGATCGAACCTTTTCATAAAGATTTTCATGTGTTATATGGATTTTCAAAGTTTGCGATTGTTATTGAATTATTGATTTTATCTAATTCCTAAAAAGTGGACCCATTTCTTGTTAAATTTTTAGATGAAAATTTTGAAATGGGGAGGGTTGTTGTATAACACAAGAAGGCCACAAATTATACTGAAATCGAATGTTCAACTTAAACACCCTATATTTAGAAATAAGCCCATCAATATCAACTCATGTCATTAGATTTGGAATCTAAGGAGGAGCAGGAACAAACCCTGTCCTAATTTTGTCTGGCCATAGTTAAAATAATTTTATAAAGTTGAATCACTATTGGTTTGAATTTAATATAAATAGTTGGAATTAAAAAAAATAAACCCACGAGAAATATTAAATGCTTCTTAAATGTCCTACATAGCCATTATAATACATGACTTGTATACTAAAATTTCCATCCATGGACATGTTTGACGAACCCTCTATCATATATTGTAGGTAATCTACTGATTCCATCCCTCCTTCCATCATCATCTACTTTTCCTTGTGGTCCAAATCTACTGCAATACTTGCAATATCAATCTCCGAAAAAATGGCCCTTACAACATAATGTTGACACAATGGATTGCGTAGAGCTTGGATTCCTATACAGCATGGTACATCAATCCTCCATTGGTGATTTCTTGTGTGGTGATCTGCATGGTAATGGGAGTTGGAGATGGTTTTGATTCCCTCACTGTGTGAAACCCTAGATGGTTCTCTATTTTATACCTGCCACATATGATTTTCTTGGCTTGCAGTGGACTTTAGAGAACAAAACCTTCTCACCACCATTTATAATTAGAAGGGGAAAAGAAGAATATATATACATATATATAAGGTATTAAAATATCAAAACATTCCCATAAGAAGGTGGAGTGTCACAAGTGAAAACAACATTGATGGGCATCAAAATAAGGTGACCTTGCAATAGAATCCATGTTGTAAGAGAACATCGCAATATACTGCCATACCAAAGAGTGCAACATAGCATTACTCCCACCATCACATATAGTAACTGATACACCGCCCTTCCAATAAGAAGAAAAGTTGAAACCAACATCCCTTCATAGACAACCAACCATGGTTGAATCCATAACTTTGTGATGAATGTAGATGCCCTATGATGAGCCCAACAAGCATGAGAAACCATGTTCAATGTTGAGGAGTCTAAAATAGTGCAAGAACTAGTTCAAAAGGAAATAGACACAGTAAAATCACCATTCATTACAGGCCTGAAACAATGAATAAACCACCATAGAAGCACCATAGCTATAGATTGCATATATCTAAAATTATAGAGTGAACAAAAAAAATGTAGCCCATGACCATCATTCATGATAAGATGAAATGATAGTAAGGTGTGGACCAATATTAGAAGTGATTTCACCATGATCAACTGGAGGGTTAGTGAGGTCACCTGAACCAAAATTGCTTACAAGGAAACCTTCAAAACAAGTCAAGTGGGAATCAACATTATCCAAATAAAACATTAGTTTGCATATGATTTGTTTTGTATGATTAGTTTTTTTATGCTAATAACAATTATAGATTTATAAACATGTGCTTGCTTCTTGATTTTCTGGTTGAGGTTTCCTTAGTTGTTGGTGCTTACATATAGGTCATTTTCCTTAAGTTTTAAAAGACATTCATGAGAAAGATAGCTTTAGAAAGAAATACTGAACAAAAAACATGTATAGTGCAGCAAACCATCAAAGAGACACTTTAACACAATGTTTTGATGGAGTTCACCCCTCTTGGGCTACATCTCCTTGGTCCATCTTCCATGGCTTGAGCCTCTATATTAGCTCAATGTGGCAAAAATGTTGTTTACAAAGCTCTATAGCTCCTTATACCTGTACCAATGTGTTCAAAATGTCCAAATTATCCAAAAAGACTATTGGATCTTTGAAGACTGACTTTGGTTTCTCTGGGTATGACCCCCCTTCCTTGGTGGCCGAGCTCTCGGCTCCCCTGAACTTCCCTGTGGAAAAATCACATGTAGAAGTATTCTATTTCCTCTTAAACTTATACCAATTTCTTCATAAGGATGAAATCATCCAAAATTGACTATTCATTTTCCAAAATTGGTCAAAAATTGAGCAAGATATGCTTCATTTATTTTTTTCCTAGGAAAACCCGCTAGATCTGGAGAGACTCTAGTCAAGTCCACCAAAACTGGTAGTTCTCGCCGAACTTAGCACGCTGCCAAATCCATCACCAATTTAATCCATAACTAAAGCGGGTTTAATTAAAGGCTAAATGGAATTAATTAACTTAAGCATGATTAGTGCGCTAAGCGCTTATCTTATCTGCTAGCCCTTGGTTACACATTTATGGTCACACGGGGTGGGGGCTGGCCCGCAGGGATGGGTCCCACCACCCCCACCATCAGTTCCACAGTCGCATTAATACCAAATTGTGGGCAATTCTTATCAAGGTTTCCGCCCGGTGTTCCGTTGGTATGGCATGGAGTTCGAGAGGGGGAGGTTACTAGTTGAAACCCACCCTCCACCCATCCCATATACATTTTACAATACAACAAATTTAAATGCACCATTTGATTTCGGACTTTGGATTTTATTTATACCATAAAACATTTGAATGGCATGTATAATATAAATGCGGGATTTGGATATTATAATGTTTAATATATAATATATATATGTTAAATATAATATATAGTTTAAAAAAGACTATATTATATAAATAATAATTATATATATAATAGATAATAATATTAAAATAAAAACAAATTCAAATTCCACCTTGGAGCCAACTAGGCAATTTCTCCTTCACATAACCAAATTGGCGAACCTAGAGGTGACACTTGTCACAGCCCCATTAGGCAAAAATTGAAGAAGATTCCCCTTGTTGACTGGACTCCCGACTGGACTACCATGTCATCATTCTATCCCATTCTGCAATTTTTTTAGCTGTGTAGGAAAACAAACAACATGCCTTTTCTCCTTCATTCAGACTCCATTTTTAGTGAAACAAATTGCATTGCGATCATCTTGATGAGATTGACACAGTCGTATAGTTTTTGAGCCAATCTGAGAATTTTGATTTTTGAGATAAATACTGAGCACCTAATCATTCCTCCCCACTAGAAGCCTTTTGGATTGCAAAAGATACTATTATCTGACAAGTAGATGAGGGTATAGTCCCCTCAACTTTCCAAGCTTGATCCAATTAGTTATTGATGGATTTGTTTCCTTGAGCTCCTTTCTAAATAAATAAACATTCACTTGCCTTGAGGACGTTGTTCTTTGCCCTTTTCAAGCTGATCCTGCACTATTTGTTGCACCATTTTCAGCCGTTCATAGAAACTCATGTTTGTGTTCATGTTGCCATCAAAAGAAACATCCTTCTTACCAAGATGACACAACAAAATATAATGCAAATGGATGAAAAATTTCACTAGTTGGTTTACATGAATCAAGCCTAATTCTAAATCTTGAAAGTATGAAATTTTATGAACATAACTTTCATGTAAAACATAATGACGCTTGAATACAACAGTTACATAACCAATGAGCCTAAAAGGCATAACAATGAACTTGTTGCTTATACCTCTTTTGTACCTTCGAACCAAGTGAAAATTTTGACAAGTATCTGTCCAATGAAAGTGCATGGATCATTGCAACTTAATCTTTACACCATGGAAATATTCTAAATGAAATAAGATGGTGAATTTGCTTGCATAAACCTGAAACTCAAGTGAACCTTTCAAGTTTGAAAGAGCATAAAAAAGAATTGAACTGATATTTTGGTTGTTAGCAACACATGCCTCTTGTTGTTTGCCTCCCCACTAGAAGACTTTGCACAAACATGACAATGCATGCCAAGGAACTTGGAAAGAAGAAATGTCAATCACAACTCTCCTCTAACATTGGGCTGCTCCCAACAAACCTCTTATCAAAATGACTATCTTGGGCGTTGACCAATCAACAATGGCATCCAATTTGGAGAGGCTTTCCTTCAACTTACCTCCTCCAATATCATGGCCCAAATGCATCAAAGAAGTAAAACCCAACTTGTACTTTGATATCTTCAAAACACCGACCAATTTTCCTTCATAGATGACAGGTGCATAAGAAAACTTTCTAAACATTTTTATGTCACCCAAGTTGACAATTTCTTGTAGAAAGGACTCATTTTTTCCATAATTCAAATACATGTATGTAGCAGAATTACTACAAGGAACATACAACATTAAAAGCCATACAAACCACTATTGTTTGTGTTATGTATATTCTTGCATTGACCTCTTTTTACAACTTTGTTTTGAAGAAAACTACTCCTTTTTTCATCTTTCTTGAAATACTTACCATTCCTCTTTGGCACCATAACCATCGATGCACAACATGGTGTAATGGATGATTGAATGAGCCCATTGTTCAACAAACTTTTGCATTGTATTGGTATCCCTACACTTTGCAATTTTGTTAACCCTTGCATGCTAACATCACAAAGAGAACCCTCTTGTTGCAAAAATATTTCATGTGAAGTTTCTTTCTCCTTAAAGGACAATTCTTTCACAACCCGAAATACTTCATCACTCTGATGAACTAAACAAACCAAATCAGAATTGAAATTTTCATTACATGAAACAACATTTTCATAAACAATATCATCATTTGGCTTGAACATGAGAAGTATTAAACTTTTACTTAAAATTAACTATTCTTTTCATCTGCCCTGCATTAACCAAATAAATGTTCATCATTTTGCGATGGGATCTCACTATATACTCCACACCATCCTTGAACAAGTGATACTTGTTTTCATGGCGGTAAAAGACTTCTTTCTAGTCATACAAATATGGACTACCCAATACCACACATGAAATATCAAGCGGTACCACATCTAACTCTACTTTGTCAACAAAATTTGCAGTGATTGAAAACTTAAACAAACATTTTCTTGTAACCTGTAAACTTGTGTCTCTTGTTATCCATCCCAAAGGGTATGGTTTATGGTGAGGTATAGTTTCAAGATTCAATCTATTGACTAAGTCTTCAGAGATTAGATTCGCTTGTGACCCACTATTGAAGAGTGTGTCAATCTTGGTGTGTTTAGATATGACCCTAACATGAAATAACTCAATTCATATCTTTTCATATGGAGTAGAAGTAGTGTTATAATTTTGTGAAATAGTGCTTGTGATATCTTGTTTTCCTTTGATTCCCATGACATTGATTTTGTTTTCATCACCTGATTCATAACCTAAATCTTCTTTAGTGATAATAATGGTTTTTTGTTTCCCTTTATTGTTGAACTTATTTGGTCTCATTTCTGAATGCAATTTCCAATAGTGGGCTTCATCATGCCCCTCTTTGGAACAGTGTTTGCATGTGATTTTCTCCCCTTCTTTCTTCACACTTGCATTTTTCTTCCCTTTCCATTTTCC
The DNA here is from genome assembly GCA_000404065.3 of Pinus taeda. Taxonomy (NCBI): domain Eukaryota; kingdom Viridiplantae; phylum Streptophyta; class Pinopsida; order Pinales; family Pinaceae; genus Pinus; species Pinus taeda. The sequence continues at coordinate 25,649 of APFE030585891.1, read as the reverse complement.
TCCTTTATCTTTCTCCTTAACCTTAGGTGGATTTTTATTACTACCCTCTTCCTAATGTTCTTTCCTCTAGATTCAAGGTGCGTGGCTTGCACACATACCTCATCTAAATTAATTGGATTGAACATAAGAATAATATGTTTCAGATAGGAATGTAAACCCCCAATATATTTCAGCAGTGTATCTTGAGAATTCAAATTCACTCCTAATAACAAATCCCTTTTCCTAAACTCATGTGTATATTCTTATACTGTTTGGCCTTTAAGCTGCCTAAAATTCTGCCAACTCATAATGGATTTTTGCATATAGGCTAAAGGATAAAATTGTCTTTTAATTGTAGAAACAAATTCAACCCAATAAATGGATCTCCTAGCATGAATTCTCATTTCCTCTTGAGTCTTTGCTTCCCACCAAACTAGTGTAGCTCCTTCTAGCCTCAATGAAGCCAACTAGATATTTATGTTGTCTTCTTCAAGGTTCTGAATTCTGCAGTATACCAACTGTCGAATCAAATTTTCCAACTTTTCTACATTCACTTCTCCATTATACATGTGAAGTTCTAATTTTATGTCCAATTTCAATGATGGAGTTTTTCCTTTTGGGGTTTTGGAATGAGTATGAGAAGTTTCAATGGTGGTAGTTGAAGATGATGTTGTGTGAGATGATCAATATGATGAGGAAGATGATGAGGATGGTGGAGATGGAGGCGGATTTCCACCATTCCCTTTGGAATCCTTCTTCTCATCTTTTTTTTTTCCTTTGAGCTTCCTTCTCCATGTGGAGGATTAGAACTCTCTCCAATAATTTTGGTGTTCCTCTCTTCATAGAGGACTTTAACCATCTCAGTCAAAGTATAGAAATCTTTCTTGAATTCTTCCTCTTCTGAAGAGGGGCCTTCAGGCTCTCTTTTTCTAGGCATAATGGCTATGGATTCAAGCTCATAAATTGGTATTGACTGTACCTCTTCAATCTCAATTGAACTAAAAACTTGAGGAGTTTCAAGTGCAACCAAAATTGGAACTTTGGGTGGTGGAGATTGTGGTCTTGTGGCTCTCCTTCTTTTGGGCATCACCTTAGGAGTTGCAACCAATATCTTCCCTTCTCCTCTCTACAACTCTAACCTTGTAAGCATCACAATTTTGCAATCATTAAAACCCTAATTGCACAAACTCAAGTAATCATGCAATTCAACCTTTGCTTCGATACCAAATTGATCTATTTTTGTATGATTAGTTTTTCTGTGCTAATAACAATTACAGATTTATAAATATGTGCTTGCTTATTTCTTTTTGTGCTGGGGTTTCCTTAGTTATTGGTGCTTACAAATAGGTAATTTTCCTAAAGTTTTAAAATACATTATCAGAAAATTAGCTTCAGAAATAAATAATAAACAAAAAACATGTACAATGCATCAAACTATCAAAGAGACACATTAACATAGTGTTTTGATGAAGGGGTTCACCCCTCCTGGGCTACATCTCCTTGGTCTAGCTTCCATGGCTTGGGCCTCTATATTAGCTCAATGTGGAAAAAATTATTTTTACACAGAGCTATGCCTCCTGATACCTACACCAATGTGTTTAAAATGTCCAAATTAGCCAAAAATGACTATTGGATCTCTGAAAACGGACTATGGATGCTCTGGGTATGACCCCCTTCCTTGGTGGCTCTCGGCTTCCCTGAACTTCCCTGTGAAAAATTAACCTATAGAAGTATTATATTGCCTCTGAAACCTGTACCAATGTATTTAGAAGGTCGATTCATCCAAAATTTACTATTCATTTTCTAAAATTGGTCAAAAATTTAGCAAGATATGCTTCATTTAATTTTTTCCTATGAAACCCCGCTAGATCTGGAGAGGTTCCAATTAAGTCTGCCAAAACTGGCAATTCTTGTTGAACTTAGAGTGCCTCCAAATCTGTCGTCAACTTAAGCCAGAATTAAATCGAGTTTAATTAAAGGCTAAACTGAATTACTTAACTTAAGCGTGATTAGCATGCTAAGCGCTTATCCTATCCGCTGGCCCTTGGTTACGTGCTTGTGGTCGCATGGGGTGGGGGCTGGCTCCCACCACCCCCACCGTTAGTTTCGCAGTTGCATTAATACCAAATCGTGGGCAATGCTTATCAAGGTTTTTGTTGGTGGTCCGTTGGTATGACATGGAGTTCAGGAGGGGTAGGTTATGGGTTCGAACCTACCATCCACCCATCCCATATACATTTTTCAATACAAAAAATTTAAATGCACCATTTGATTTTGGACTTTGGATTTGATTTATACCATAAAACATTTAAATTCCATGTATAATATAAATGCAAGATTTGGATATTATAATGTTTATGTTATATATATATATAGATATATATAATATATAATATATATATATATAATATATATATATATGATATTAATAATATATAGATATATATATATATATAATAATATATATATAATATATATATTATATATATATATATAATATATAATATTATATATATATATATATATATATATAAATTCAAATTATACCTTGGAGCCAACTAGGAAATTTCACTTTCACACAACCAAACTGGCGAATCCGGAGGTGACACTTGCCACAACTCCATTGGGCGAACACTAAAAAAGATTCCCCTTGCTCACTGGACTGCTGACTCGAATGCCATGTCATCATTTTGTCCCATTATGCAATTTTTTTAGATGTTTAGGGAAACAAACAGTAGGTTGTTTCTCCTTCATCCGAACTCCTTTTTCAGTTAAACAAATTGCGTTGCGATCGTCTTGACGAGACAGACACAATCATATAGTTTTTGAGCCAATCTCAGAACTTTGATTTTTGAGCTAAATACTGAGTACCTAATCAGCATATCTATGGCCTTCTAAAAATACATAAATATGGAATTCCATTAAGGCCCATTGTGAATACCATTGTCTCTCCCACCTATATTTTGGTTAAATACGTCATTGGTCTTCTTAATCCTCTTGTTGGCAACATGAGTTCCTACATTAAGGATTCCAAGCATTTTGTTAATTTGATTAAAGATGACTCATGGGAACCCAATGATCTAAAGGTAAGTTTTGAGGTGGTTTCATTGTTTACCAAATTCCCTCTTGATGAAGCAATAAAGGTTGTCAAAGGTGTGATAGACTTTTAAATCGCTAGACTTACTAAGATATGTCTTAGATCTACATTTTTTAGTTTTGAAGGGGAATTATTTAAGGAAACCACTGGAGTAGAAATGTGATCTCCATTATCACCTATTATTGCTAATGATTATATGGAGATATTTTAAAAGAAAGCCATCGATACCTACCCTTTGAAACCAAAACAATGGAAATGGTGCGTGGATACACAAATGTGAATTGGCCCCATGGAAAATCTAAACTTAAAAAATTCTTGGAACATCTTAATGGAATTTCTAAGGACATTAAATTCATTATGTAACTTGAGAGAAACCATTCCATCCCCTTCTTAGATGTTATTCTCACTAAAAAATATGATGGAAGCATCGGACATCAAATTTTCAGAAAGAAGATTCACATGGATAGTTATTTCCACGTCGAGTCCCACCACCCCTGTTCAGAAAATAGGGATCCTTAATACACTTATCACTAGGGCATTAATATTACCTGACAAGGATCATCTTCAACAAGAAGTTGACCAACTCACTAATATTTTCCATGGAAGCTACAAAGGCATTAGTAGAGTCATTAAGAGAGAAAAAAATAAAGTCCCCTTCCCCTGATTCCCCAACCATTAATGGGAAGGCATTTCTTCTATTCATCGGTGGTACTACTAATGAGATTTCTAGAATCCTCAAAAGATATGTAATTATCACTTCATTCAAACCCCTTGATAGCATGCGACAAAAAATGAGGTTTGTGAAAGATAAAGTTGACTCATTGCAGCTCAAAGGTGTCTACAAAATTAATTGTTCCTATGGATGATGCTACATTGGAGAAATTGGTAGATCATTCAAGATAAGGTTGAAGGAACATGATCCAGATATTAAGAAGGAAAGAATGCAATCCTCTACCCTTGTTGAACATTCATATAAGACTAGACATCACTTTTGCCTTGAAGATACTAAAATCATCACAAAAGAAGCTCATTACACTAGTACAAAATGACTAATTAATTACTAAAAAACGATTAAAATTTGCATATAAATGACCATTTTTCAGTGGATGACCAGTAGCAGCTAGTTTACAGTATCTTATAACGTGACAAATTTTTAGTCATTTTTAGTTTAGACATTAATTTGTTGTTTCAATTTCATCATCTAGTAGTATATTTAGTCATTAATTTGATCATTGATTTAGTCATTAATTGCAACAATTAATAACCAAAGAAATATGACTAAAATGTTGGTCTTATTATAATATATTGTAAATTAGCTACTAATAGTAATATATATGCAAATTTTAGTCATCGTTTGAAACCAATTAATGACCAAAGAAATATGACTAAATTTTGGTCGTGTTATAAGATAATGTAAATTAACTACTAATAGTTGTATATATGCAAATTTTATTCACCCTTTGTAATTACAAATTTATCATTTTCAGTAGCCATTTATCTTTTTTTTGTCGTTTCATATTCATTATATAAATGACTAATTTAGTAGTTTATATTCAGATCATTTACTTTCATTAATAATCATTATAAACAACTAATTTAGTTGTATATTCATTTTATTTGTGTTCATCATTAGTCAATATAAACTACTAATTTAGTAGTTTTAGATTGATTTTATGTGTTCATTATTAATAAACAAAAAATAATTAGTATGATTTTGTGACTAAATTAAAAAATAATCATACTATGTGCATGTTTATCTAATATAAAAATGCAAAGTTATATATGTTAATTATAATACGAAACAATATCAAGTGCAACTATAAATAATTTCAAGCACATAAATTATATTATATGAAATGTCAAGTATTACAGTATGAGTTTCCGACTTAATATTGGTTGGACTAAAATTTACACATGAAATTTTGTTTCATTTCTTCAAAACATTATCATTGTGTTTCCAAGGCATTGCAGGTGGATTCACCAACTCTGAAGACTTGACCATCAGTCTCTATGTGTGTGTCTTATGCGGGATATTGGCTCGAAGAGTGTCACTAGACTGATTCTCTTCTCTTTCTCCTTTTGTGTTTGTCGCTCCAGTGTTATTGTTCTCCTCTTTCTTCAATTCTTGCTTCTTACCATCAATATTGAGTTCGTTTTCTGAAAACAAAAGAAGATACAGTGCAGATTGTAAGCCATGAAAGACGATGCACACTACAATATAAACTAAAGTAGACTATAAAGGATTTATATGACATATACCTCAACATCAACAATGTCAAAGCCATTTTTCCTTATAAAAGCAAGAAACTTGAACAAGTTTTCTTCAGTTGGGCAATAGTGACCACTATGTGGCCAGATGACCTGTATAAATAAAGCAAGTAAAATGAAACCATAGAAAATAACACCTTATTAACCTAGTATTCAACCTTTAGGGAAAGCTTAGGCACAATCATGTCAACTTATAAGTTACATGCTTAAAAATCTCAAGTTATAGATGACTTGTGAAAACAAATAATCTGAGATGTTATGTCTAATCCTTTTCATTTTCTTCGCAACAACATTTCGTTCTCTAACACATGAACTTGGTCAAATATATAAACAACATGTGCTCAAATAACGACATAAAGGTAAACTTTTCTAATAGTCATGAAAATATTTTAACACAAAACAACAGAAGGATTTCAATCAATATTGTGTAATATTGATTTCATCTTCAAGCTTTGTTTGTTGTTTAAATGGACATGATACCAATTATTTTCAATTTCATAGTTAAGGACAAAAAAATCAAAAGAAATGTTCAAAATACAATCAAACAATAAAGAGAAGACAACATGGAATGGACATTGCACTTATAAAAAAATTGCTTACCTATCCATTGATGTCTTATCTGGCATTCCTAAAACATTTTATTGTTCAAAATAACCAATGAGGTGAAACAATCACAACATTAAAAACCATAGGAATTCCTACTCGAAACATTTCCAAATTCAATGTCTCGGGTGCTTGAAGGATCTCCAACAACAAATGAATCATATCCAAGTCATGCTCTGCATTGTCTCCCTGTCATTTTTTCAATCACATTTCCTATAGCCTGCCCACACCATAGTCAAGTAACAATCAAACGAAGGAATTGACATTTTTTTCATATTCTATTTCCATAAAATTTCAATCTAAAAATATTTTAACACAAAACACCTATAATACTACTATTATATTCAAATTTTTGGATGTTGTTTAAATGGATATGATACCAAGTATATTCAATTTTATAGTTAAAATACAAAACAAAATCAAAGTAAAATTTCAAAATACAATCAAACAATAAAGAGAAGATATCATGGAATGGGTGTTGCAATTATAAAAAGAGATTTTTCCTGTCCACCAGTGTCTGGCATTCCTAAAATTTCCTACCCAAAATATCCACGAGGTGAAATAATTAAAATATTAAAAAAACATAGGAATCATTCCTATAAACAATTCTAAAGTCAATGGATCAGGTTCCTAAAGGATCTCCATCAACAAATGAATCATATCCAAGGCATTTTCTGCATTGGTCTCCCCATCCTTTTTCTAATCCCATTTCTTGTAATCTACCCACACCAAAGTCTGGTAACATTCGAATGAAATTTTTTATATTTTTGTAGAAAAAAATAGAGATTTGTCAAGCATGCTAACTGCATGGTACAGATACTCATAAATATTTGCATAAAATAATATTAAAATATTTTATATTTTTGTGAAAAAAATAAATGTTTTTCAAGTAAGCTAATTGCATGGTACAAAAATTGTTTCCGCAAATGTATCCATAAATACGATGGATCTTACTCATAAATATTTGCAGAGGATTTGTCAAGAAAGAAACATGTATGGCTTTGGAGTCCTAGTTGTGTGAACGTTTGACATATTTGATGCAAAATCGGTTTTTTTCTTCTTTATTTGATCTTTGAAGGCCCTTCATCTAGTGAGTCTATAATAAGAGTACCTCTACCACCATAACCCTTACACGAAGCTGGTGTCTGACTACTTCCAGTCTTGCAAGTTGCCACAGATGCAAAACAAGGGAGGTCATACCCAAAGACTATAAATTTAGAGACTTCAAAGGACTTTTACTACTTGGAGCATTTGGAGGGCCTAGAAGGTTTCCTAGAAGATTGAACTGAAAATGCCAATGCTTTGAAGTTGGTTTATTTTGAATGATCACTCTTTATGGTGGCCTCATCCTACTTTATGAAATAAAATTCAAGAAGACATGGTTCTTGGTCCTTTCATTTTTCAAAAGAGGAATTAACAATATCAAAGACATTTTTTATGCTCAAACATGGGAATGTGTCTCTTTCCCTTAAAAAAAAATAAAAAATATTCAAGGTAGCCAATATTCATATACATGTCATCCAGTGGGTCAAGGTGATCATCCCCAACTTACTCTTCATGAAATTAGGCTTGCAATCCTCTACAACCTGGTGGATGGAGTTGAATTGGAACAAGGTCGAGGCCTTTACAAAATACATGCCAATGAATAACACTCATTGGGTTACGCTAGCAAATAAAATGGGATAAAAAATTTCTCCTAGAGGTTATCCACTTGGGTGTGTAATACTCATTATACCCATTTCCTAATAGGTTTCTCTCGTAGGGAACAAAGTGTCTTATGCCATCAACTTCCCCAGAGCTCAATATATTATTAGAGCTAGAATTATATTTCTTGTGTGTAAGAAAATAAATAATTCTTGTTTAGAGTTTAACAAGGGCCAAGATGCTCAATTTTTTACTTGGGAAAACAAAGAACTTATGTTTTTCTTTAAGATTTAGATGAAAATTATTTTTCAAATGCAAAAGTTTCTGGGATGTGCCACTCCTATACCAATTGCAAGAATATTTAGGGGATCTCTTTGCATTATGAGCAGGAAACATTCTATTGGCTATCATACTCCCTCTTCTTGGACTAGGGAATCACAAAGTTCTAGTAGAAGTCCAAGGCATGGAGCTAGTTGTGTTGATTGCTAAAGGTGAGCATCACCATAGCTAGACCATGTATCCCTCCACCACTGCCCCAGATTAATAAGTTGCTAACACTCTCCGTTGTTATTTCAAAGAACAAGAAGCCAACAAAAGATGTTTATCATGTTAATGATGGTTGAATTTACATTATCACAAATTTTTAGGCAGCTAATGATGGTTGGGGTCTATTCCTAGTGACAAAGAAGATACCCCTTTAATTGCAGGTTTCATCATGACAATTAGTGAATTTGGAAATGTGTGAACACTGCTTTTGTGTCTTTATGGCAAGACTCTTAGTTTTTTCCATTTATATCAAGTGACTTTTAAGATATGGTGCTTCTAAAATGTATGTCCATGTGTCAATTTTGATAGGCTTTATGTTTTTGGGTAGGTTTTTATAGATACTAGGGCATTTCATACCATTATATTCAATCATCGAGGCTACCAAACTGGACACCGTTTTGTGTGACATTACTAATATGTAGTATATTTTATTGATAGTTAAAGGAAGCATTTTATACAGAAAAAGAATTAGAAACAAAAAATTCAACATTATAACTAGGATTCACCATGTTCAAGCACTCTTCCATAGAACATCCATCACATCATAACTATAGAAATCAGTAGGAAAAAAGCTATGGTAGGAGATTATGTCATGATCCTCATGATGCTTGAACATTGAAATTGATGCATACTAACTACCCATTACTAGAAATCTTCATGATGTTAAGCACAAAATATGTAGTAATATTCCATATGTCATCTATTATCTGGGTACCAACTAAATGGAATAGATTATTTCCTATTTTGTGGACTTTTAGTTTGATCTTATTTAGCATCTTATCAATTATATCTTTTTTTATTTCCTATGGGTTCCTTGAAGTTCAGAAACTCGATTTTATAACAAACATATCCAATCTTTGTGCACAAGTACTTCACCCGTTTGACCACTATCTCAGAACATTCAATCATAAAGGGGTTTTACAATTATGAAAAATAAAATCAATATATTGCAATTATATCGGGGGAATTTATATGTATTGGGGGTTCTAAAAAAGGTATCTAGTAAAAATAGGGGACGCCTAGTAAAAATAGGGTTTTTTATTGGAAAGATGTATTGGGAATGAGGTTTAACAAAAGTCCTTTGGAAAATATTTGGTGTGAATATGTGAATACTACCTATGGGATAATGTTACCAAGTTGAATCCCATCTGGAGTTGCAAGCATCTCTTCACAGTGGTAAATGAGGGTGAAGCCTCTCAAACTTATGGGATTTAGTGCACATTTTGTACATGAACCTGCTTAATCGCAATTGTGCTTTCAGCTCTAAAAGTAGTGACCCAGAAGTGTTGCACAAAAATTGTCGCCTTGACATTCTGTAGTTAGTGTGAGTCTATCATCACTCATACCTTCCTCCTTTGCAAGTCTTAAACCTCAGTTCTTCATATCAAGCCTTGAAAATAAGAGAAAGACCTTAAAAATCTCTAAAACTCTGGTTCCACACTTTCTCTTAGCATTACCTGCAGTCCCACACCTATTGGTCATGTCCCCTGTGCACCTGACCGCTTTGTCTCTGTGTTATGGGTGCGGAGCCCTGTAAAAGTTAAAAAGGTGCAAGTACATTCTTAAAAACTCACTTTGAGTCATTTCTAGAAGCTTCTAGAGGGAACCTTGAGGTGGCAAGTTCGCTTCTTAAAGATTCATGCATCCCATACCTTAAGGAGCTAATCCCTTGATGTGAGGAGCTTATCCCTTTGAAGGAGGACTCTATCCCTTCAATGGTGGACCTGTAACCTCCTTCCTTTGCACTATAAAATGAAGCATTGGGCTAGTTATTGAGGAGGTGGAAAGTTGAATATTTTTTAGGGTAAATGCTTCTGGAACTTAGTCTTCCTAATTGAGCTTTTGAGAGGAGAGATTACATACCTTTTGATCTCATTTGGAAGAGAATGAGGCTTGTCAAAGTAGAGGAGATTACTGTTTGGACCCTGGGAAGAGCTTGTACAACATCAAGGCACCAAAGGTTGTAAAGTTCTTCTATTTCAAAGTTAATACAATCAAGTTTAATTTTCTCAATAAGATGTGTTTTATGGTTTATTTCATGGATTCCTTGATCATCATGATGAACATGATTTATTATATTAGCTATGCAGGTGTTATTTGATGTGTGCTTGTTTGTGATTGTAGGTTCTTAAAAGGAAACTCTTTCGGAGCTGTTGGAGCATGGCTACCACAAACTAGCATTGGATTTAAGGTAGGGCCTAAAACACCTCTTAGTTTTTATTAATGAATCGCAATATGTTTAGAGAAATGTAGATGTGCTTATCTTGCTTGTTGCTAGATATCTGTTGATACTAGGGAGATCGGCCTTGTCCGCAAGATCAATTTATCTGGCCAACAAGAAGACTGATAAGACTTGTGTTTCAATTCTATTATCTAAGGAAACACACAAAATTCAAACACTACATTAGAACTAGGAGTTTTCAGATGTGTCCATAAAACAACTTAGTCTAGTACACAAGTTCATGACAAACATGTCAGGATGGTGCAGATGTGGCCAATTAAATGCTTCTTGATGATATATTTTATTTTCTCGGCTGATACAAGTGTCATTAATACTCATTTCCAATTTCATTCTTATAATATTCACTACCAATGTATTATTTTGTGACATTATATATTAGATCAGATAGTATTTCAACTCCTTGGTTAGAAAAGAGAGTTTGACCATATTTATTCTCTCCATATTATGGATTGTTCAACCAGTTGGTGCTCCTACCATCTCCCTGAAATTAATTCTATTGTACTAATGACCTCTCTCACTCCCCAAATCATTGTCATGAAGCATGCCCTATTGAGGATCTGGAGCAATGCATTCACCATAGTCAGAAATTGTTGTTAAATTAACTTGAAGAGCCATTTATATTAGATTGCTTTCTTTTGGTGGCTCTTGCTTCGACAATATCCTGAGATGAGTTTGACATGATAGTAATATGAGGCTGGAGCTACTTGGTATAATTTTCCTTAAATCTTGAAAATAACAAAGCAAAAATGTCATTTTTTATCAATTTTTATTGAAGATTTTGCATACAACATACGTTCTCACAATTGCAACACAAGCATGTTCCATCAATATGAATTATCAAATGTTGTATGCCTTGCAAGGAAAATTGTATTCATTTTAGGCAAAAGAAGAATATGAAATTAAGGTCCATGCTAGGAAAAATTATGCAAAAAAGTTTGTTGAGTCAATACTTACCATGTGTTTTCAAAGCCATAGCCAAGGAAAGCTTTGAGAGTGTCCTCCCAAAGCCAGTGGTCTCTTGAGATGACATTGAATTCACTGTCTCTTAGGGTTGCAAGGTGGAATTGACAAACTTAGTTGATTGCTTTACTATACTTTGAGAGAGATCACTCCTTTCATCTATAAATTTCTATACCATCTTGTTGCCAAGCGAAATGGGAATTTTCACACTGTGAATGCCATTCCCATGTAGTTTTGTATTATGCAAACTAGACCTATCACTGGTAAGGTTGTCATACCAAACTATTTCTCTTGCTTTGCTTTGTGACCATGACTGTCTTCTCGGCCTCCTTACAGTAGGAGCTTCAGTTGTACATCACACAAATTTGGGGGCTCTAGTTCTACTCCAATTAGCTAAAGCCATCTTTTCTGGCATTGTGGTCCTTAAATTTGGAGGTGTTTCACCTAAAAAGTTAGGTATTAAAGAAGGCTTCAAAGGATTTGTTTTCACTGACAGAAATTCCTTGTGGCATTAATGGATTTTTAAAAGACATGATGCTAGGTTTGCTCACAAAAGAAGGTTCTAGAGGAGGAACTGAATTATTCTGACTTAGTTTTGGCATGGAAGTTGACAAAGTGGTTTTGATGACTACATGGATGACCTTGGTGAGGACTTTGATGCATACAATACTGAATTTGAAGATGGGTTAGAAGACCTTGAAGAAGTTGTGGAGTTTGGTTTTGCCGCTTAGAGTTTATTTGTTATTGGCTTTGATCCAGACATAATTGACCTTGACAAGGGGATGGCCATATGAGGCTGGAAGCTACTTGTTGTAATTTTCCTTAAATCCTGAAAACAATGGAGCGGAAATGTCATCTTTTATCAATTTTCATTGAAGCTTCTGCATACAACAGATGTTCTCACAATTGTAACACAAGCATGTTCTGTCAGTATGAATTATAAAATGTTGCAGGCCAAATTGCAAGGAAAATTTCATTCATTTTAGGCAAAAGAAGAATTTAAAGTTAAGTTCCATGCCAAGACAAATTATGCAGGCAAGGTTGTTGAATTAATACTTACCATGTGCTTCAGAGCCATAGCTAAGGCTCGCTTTGAGAGATGTCCTCCAAAAGCCAGTGCTCTCTTGAGATGACATTGAATTCATTGTCCCTTAGGGTTGCAAGGTGGCATTGACAAACTTAGTTGATTGATTTACTATACTTTGAGAGAGAATCTCCTTTCATCTATACCTTTCTCTACCATCTTTCTACTAAGTGAAATGGGCATTGTCACGTTGTGAATGCCATTACTGTGTAGTTTGGTAGTATGCAAACTAGACCTATCACCAGTAAGGTTGTCATACCAAACTCTTTCTCTTGCTCTGTTCAATGACCATGACTATCTTCTTGTCCTGCTTATAGTAGGAGCTTTAGTTTTACATCGCAAAAAGTTGGGGGCTCTAGGTCTATTCCTATTAGTTAAAGTTGTCTTTTCTGGCATTGTGGTCCTTAATTTGGAGGTGTTTCACCTGAAAAAGAAGGTATTAAAGAAGTTTGTAAAGGATTTCTTTTTAATTTGAGAGAATTTCCTTGTGGCATTACTAAATTTGTAGATGAAACTGAGATTCTACTATTGAGATCAACCCCATATAATGTTGCGACAAGAGAAAGATTCCATGTAGTTGTGAAATTTTATAGAAAGTTCACTGAAATATTAGCACGATTGTAGTGCTTGCCACACATTTGATGATAGCAAATAATGTGTTGATATCCTCAAAGGTGGTATGACAAATTTCAAACTCTCAAGAGATGTGTAAATGAAGATTTAGTTTTGGCCCTTCCATATTTTCACAAAGAGGTTAAGTGTGATATCTTAGGTTTGTATCTTAGCATTATACTAAGTCAAGCAGGACATCTGCTCGCTAATAGAAGTTACAAATTTAACATAGCAAGAAAGAATTTTTCTCTTATACAATTCTATAATATTCAGATCATTGGAGGCGTTATCTAGTGCCTAGCGATTGCATATTGTACATAGATTGTCAAGCTCTGAAGTATATATAGAGCTACAAACAAAAGACAAGTAAACTGCAGATTATGCCAACCAGTGAATTTTCTAGCAAATCCTCACCTTTTTATTTATCAAGCATAGGACGAGAAATGTTAATTTTTTGAAAGATGCATTGAGTGGATGAAGGATGTTTCTGGCTTTAATTAATTATGATGTATACAAGGATGATCCAAGCTTTGGAGATCGTTCAAACTTCGAACGCAGCAAAAACCTGCTTAGACTATATGGCACATGAAGATAACATTTATTTAAAGACAAGAAATACATACCTTTGATTATATGGCTCTTGAAAGATTTTTATTTTGTGGGAAGAAATATTGTATTCTTAAATGTTCTGTCAGGGATAACTATAATACCCAACTTTTGGAGGAGAATTGTTAATACAAAGCATGGCTAAAGAGGTTTCCAAATGTGTGGATAGTGGTCATTTACCTAGTTATCAAGTGGGAACAATGAATATACCAATCCTTATCAGTTGTAGCTAAGCAATGGCATGTTGCAACACATAATAATAGATTTTGTGTTGGTTCCACCTAGATCTCAAAGAGGTAATGACACTAGTGATTATACCTATTTTGGATAGTTTCTCCATGAGTAATTGGGGGGGTGTGATTGGAATCTCTCCAAATATATAAGTAATGATTCATGTCAACCATTTTTGATTTCATTGAAGTCAACATTGTTGAATCTCTATGGAATGAAGAATTGGGGATATGAGCGGCCGATGAGTATAGAAAGAAGCATAAACAAGGTAATCTTCAAATACTAATTGGACTAATCTTAAGTTCCCTTGGATGATCTCTAATAGTAGTAGTACAAAATTATTCTGAACTTATCTATGGAACCTCCTTCTTTTCGAGTATTTGGATCTAGCCTAACCTTTGATAGGTTCATCTTTGGGGTTCTTCTCTAGTCCCTCCTCTGTTGGAATCAACTCTATAACATCAAAATTAGCTTTAGTGCTTGAATTAGTGACCTTGTCTTCTCTGGGGAGTAGTGTTGGACACTTTATTTTACCTAATGGTTAAGAGACTACTTTATGAAACCCTACTTCTCTTAAGCAAGGGAAGAGATCTTCTTCTAGCAGCTGCTAGTGAATTGGCCATATTAATGGTAACCAATGCTCTTGAAGGGAAGCTACACACAATTGGAGTGTTGTACATGAGTCTAGAATTTATATGAAGTTCTATTTCCTTCTTTGAAGTTAACATTCTATAATAATTTTGGCATGTGTACGTGCGTAAATGTGGTTCAACCCTATGTAGATATCTACTTATGTTTCTTCCTATTGCCTTAAACAATTCATTGTTCCAGTGGTTAAGCATAGAACATACCATTGTTATCTAAAATTAACAGGATGACTCTACACTGTTGATTATTATAGCGACACGTTTTGAAAATGATCTTCTCATGTTTCCCATAAATTGTGTGTCACAATGGTTGCTAGATCTAGGTATCTTGATAGTAACCACAACTCCAGATGGCAGGTTATTAATGTCTGGCTGCCCATCAATCCCTATAGTATGGGGAACATAGCAAGCCTCTTTATTTAGAGCAATATTCCCAACATTTTTTGAATCTAAGTCCTAGTCATTAGTTTTTCTTTTATCTTCAGGTCTGCAACTTCCCTTTCTCTTTGTTGCTTTTGAGGATACCCATGCTTCCATTTGCTTTATCACTTTTGCGAAGGTTTTGTTATAATCTTAAATTTTTTTATCACATTATCCCTGTCTTAGAAACATTTTTCCTCGTTACGTTAAACTTTTTTATTTCGTTTTGATATTACTTGGTTTTATTCCCGCAGCCAACCAAGAGCATGGATCTAATACCACTAATAATCCATCTCAAAATTTATTCCAAATGTCATTATGTCATCTGAGTTTGTTGGTTTTTCCTTAGTGAGGGTCTTTGTCAAACATTTTGAAAGTAGATTGATGTAGGAGTATTTTCTTGTTTGTCACACATTAATAAGGAGAAAGGAACAAGAAACTAATTACATGAATACCATAGCTCATAAATAGAAATGATAGGGAACCCAACACATTACTTTTCCACTCAGAAATGCATGATATACCCCTTTTAAGCATTATTCCTCCATTAATGTAAACCCAGAAAGATAACAACAAGATATAAACAAGAGCATAGTGCATATGTAATATAGAGGAACCTGGAAGGAAGTGGCTGCTAACACAAATGTCAACATGGAGTCATTTTATCAGAAAACTCTAGCTCTAGATCACAGAAATATGTTTCCCAACTACATAGATAATACTCAGTCATGTAAATCAGGCCAAATACAATACATATCAGTCCATAAATGAAGAAATTGGTGGTCCATAGGGTCAATATAGTGCCTGGGTAATCACTGTTGGAGATCTCTGCTTGGGAAATGAATTCTGGGAAGTTAGTGGCCTAGAATTGTAACTTCAAATCAACTCCTTTAAGAAGGGATTCAACCCACTAGCTAGAATAAATCAAGCCTCAATGTTCAGTTCCAAATTCTGAAGATGGTTTTTGGCACTAATCCTTGGAATTGCAAGATAGCTCGGCCCTCTTATAAGTTAAGAAACTCAATCCTTAACACTACAACTCTCCCTAGCACCTTGAGACCTATAAATCAAATCTATGAATAGTAAGCAACTTCTTCCTTGATTGCACAACTCGGTCCTTGGAGATGCTATAACCCTACAACCCAAATTATAATAACGATTGTTGGGTCTTAGTTTTGTCTTATTTCTCTTTATTTCTCTCATACTTTCGATTGGAGAAATGAGCATTTTCGAAGAGTATTTGTTACTTCTTTGTTTTAACAGGATTAAAATAACATTAATGAGAGTTTAATTAAGGTTTGTATGTTGCAGGATTAAAACCGGTTTGATTATACTTTAGGATGTGCTTGCACCATTGCATTTACATCCCTGCACCATTGCATTTACCTGCATGTACGATTCTATGGCTTCCTACACTATGCTAAACTCAAACCTGGTCTTATGTCAATTCATGAAGGCAGTGATGTGACTAGGTATTTTACTGGTAGTGGATTTTCACTTGTCCATGCAAACTCTTACACCGATATCATCATGTTTGAAGTTGTACCTATACTCAAACCCTCCAGTTCATGCGACTCGAATTGTGGCAAATGTTATTGACAATCCTATTATAATATTTCTGCTTTAATAGAAATTCTTCGGCATGAATCACAAGATAAATTCTTCGGCATGATTCACGCCGAATAATTTATCTTAAACTTGATATAGATCATAGAAGCCTCAATTCAACAATATTTCTGCTATCTCTACACATTATGGATTATTGTAGAAAAGGGACTATTTTCACTGGTTATAAACCTCCAAGTGTCCAGCTCGACACACTATAGCATGGTCATATATTCCATATTGAAGCAGTTGCTGCCGGGGTCACTATTGCAACATTTTGTAGATAGTGATGATGAATTTAAGAATAGTAGGCTGAAGCTTATTCCATCTGTTCCAAAGGGTTCCAAGATTGTCAGGCACAATGTTGGGAGTACACCTTGTATTTTTGGCAAGGCAGTTGATTGTAATTATTACCATGGGAAAAAGTACCTATAGGTAGATGTTGATATAGGTTCTTCAACTGTCGTGAATGGAGTGCTAGGTTTAGTGAGTTGTGCCAATATTGGATCGTATCGGGCATCCAGACGCTGAAGTTGTGGTGCAAGAAAGCAAAGTTAAGGAAATTCTTATGGACAAGTCAAATTTAGCGTCGTTGCATCAAAAAAATGATGAAACTAGAAAGCAGAAGATAGCAACATTAAAAGCAAAGAAAGAGGACTCAGAAGCCACACTTTTAACTATGCAAATAGAGAACTCTGGCCTCAGGAAAAGGCTTAGCGAAAGAACAACATTTATCTAAGTTAGCAATCATTGGCCTGAAGATAAACTTGCCACTTCTGATATCTTGTCTTGCTAGCCTTGTTCCCATCAGAGCCCATAGAACATGCATCTCCACATCAAGCCGCTATCTATCTATTGTGCCTATGGTTCCTCTTGAATTCGCTTCACCGAAGCCACATGAACGTTGGAGTCAACGCAATGTCATGTTCACATCTACGCCAAGTGGTTATGAGATAGCGTTACAGTCATCCTACGTGGAGTCCAGCAACATCACCGTTCTAGGAAAAGAGTAATGATTCACCAGAATTGCCCCTATTTCGACATTCAATTGCAAACTAATGTTATTCAAGACAAATTGTTATGATCGACGATCTACCTCTTGTGTTTTTTTAATTAGCTGTTGAAGAGCCCCAATTTGTAAATTGATGCCTATATAAGTTTGAGAAATTGGTTGGAACGCGAGTCAGTCAGTTAGTCAATTAATTAGACAGTAAGGAAGGAAATCGATCCAACCAGGGACACTGTGCACGAAGGGAGCACGTAGAAGGGAAGAGGAGTTGCCCCAATGTAGCATCATGTGTTTATCACTAGTGGATCACTCCTCTTGTCTTGCTGGAGGTGAGCATTGTCTGCTTTATGTAAAATACTGTGTTTTTTCAGGAATTAATTGAAGCAATTTTTATCCATGCTTTGTCTATTCATTTATTGCATCTAATGATTATGTTTACTATGTGAACTAGGTTAAGCGAGGGTGTGAGCTAGCTGGGTTGGCCACTAGACCAGCTCGACATCGCTCTACATTTCTTAAACTAATTAGCATTTAGATTATTATTTACTGTGTAACACTTTTAGTCTCTTTTCCTTCTTCAAGTCAATGTTATTTAATTTGATGTAACATTTTCCTTTCAGCTCTAAACTTCATTGATTTGTTGCATTAAGAAATTATTCCTGTACTTCAGATTTGTGCTTACAGTTGGGATATTTCTCCAGTTGTTCTTATTTACAAGATCTACTTATGCATTGATGAGTTGTAATTGATTTATATTCCAGAACATGAAAATGATGTGAGTGATTATGGTTTTGAGGTGATGAGATATTCATTTAAACTATGCTTACAAAAACCATATATTACTTGTATTCTGTGGAGCCGATATTAATGAAAGTAAATTGTGTCATGTTGCAAACAATAATATTTACTTTCCATTAAAACTTCTAGATAGTTCTCCATGATTTATTTTCAGGGACAAGGAAGGAGGGATTCATATTAATTTAATTTCTTTCATAAGTTTATTTACACATTAAATTTCCTTGATTAACTTTGCACATAATTAGTATAGGAAGAATTAGTGCAGGTAGAATTAGTGCAAGCAGAATGGTTTTGAATTGCTTTTGAATTTATTCTAGCATTTACAGTCCTTTTGTTATTGTTTCGGCATGCTTGATTTCTAGTTTTGATTTCCCTTTTGGTTGCTCGAACTTAGAATTTCCTTTGGCACTGTTAATTGCCTTTTATTTCCCACATGATTTAATTGTTTGGATTGGTGTTTCTCGAATTCTCTTTTAGTGCAGGATTTCATTTATTAATGAGATTAATACGCAAGTAGACTAGCATTTGTTTTGCAGGTTACCAAGGGCTTTCTTTGGAATTTCCACTGCTACATCTCGAATTTCACAAACTTTCCGCATTGACAAATTAAATGTTGCTACATTTATAAGACGTATACTACACTCAACATTTTTGCGCCATTTCTGAGGAGGCGCTCAAGGGATTGACCTTGGTGATCTTTCGCATTTGTTTTTTTCCTTCCCCTAGTTTCTCTTGCAATTTTATGTTCTTTGAATTTTTTTCTTAACTACATTGTTGCTTTAAGGTTTCTCATTTTCTTTAATGTTGTAAGAACACTCCACCCACCCTACACATATATATACACTATTCAGGTGCTAATGAATGTACCAGTTGGCTTGTTAGAAACAGGAAAATGGTATTTTAAGGAATCATCTAATGAGGAATTTTTATGCTGCTACAGAGACATACAATTCATCCAATGAAGAATTAACAATTGAAAAATTTAATATTTTGATTGAACATAAAACTTATATTATTAAATCTTTGATTTCGAAATTGGATGACTTGTAGGAGGACTATGAAAACACATTGCTTATCTTTTGCGCCAACTGTAAAAGAAACACCTCCTTGGAAAGTGCCCACTTAGTAGCCCGAAAATTTGAAAAATTTGTGAAGAGGATCATCCAACCGAATGCTTCCCATCACTACCAAGATTACTGTAGGTACTCAAGAAATCAAGTAAGGAATCAAATCGACTACTAGGTATAACTCAAAACCCATCACCATTTGATACTCAGAATAATGTTTATTATCCTGATTAGGTTCCTCAACATGTTTATAATCCTGTAGTTTCATGGCAAACTTTTAATCCTCCTCCAATCGAATATCTTGCTTCATGGTTGTAGTGGTCCTCTCCTTGGCCCTCATCCTTGTGCTAGATATCTCCATGTCCTCAAGAATCATTTGGATCCTTATATCTAGGGCAATCTCCCATGCAAATTCAATCATATGAGCACCAACAACAAGCAAAATTGCTTTCCAATGCACCATCAAGTTATCCTCCCCCATGGTCTCAACCACATGTGCAACCTTACCCTAGCCTACTTCCATAGCCTACCCCTTATCCTAATCCATACCCTACTCCTTATCCTTACCCATACCCTAGCTCTCATTCGAACCCTAATTCGTACCCTAACCCTAGTCCATACCCTCATCCATACCCTAACCCTAGTCCATACCCTTATCCATACCCTAGACCTAACCCTAGTCCAAACCCTAATCCCAATTCAAACCCAAGCCTTAGTCCAAGAATTAACCAAAACCCTAGCCCAAAACATATCATAAAACCTAATCTAAACCATCATGTTGTAGAACAGTTGGAACCACCTATTATTCTAGTTGATTCCCATGTTGAACATAATACTACATCTTCCATGTTTGGAAAGGGAATGAATTTAGAAACTTCCCTCATTACCACATAATATTCACCCTGTGAAGTTATCATTCAAAGACCACCAGAGGAGCAATGTTTCATTGGAACTTGTTCTGAAAATGTTGTTGAAACTTGAAACCCTGGAATCTCTTTCAACCATTCTTGTCAATTTGAAAATCAAATCTTTGAGCCTGAATTTGAGGGATTTATCTTTTGTCTTTCACCAGATTCTTTTGTGCCTCCAGGAAAATGACTATCAAACTGTGGAAGACTTACATTAGTTGGAGAATCATACATATGTGGATTCCATTGAATCCTAGTTTCAAGCAGTCATCCAGCCACCTTATTTCCTCATCATTCGGAAACTCTTGGTACCATGTCAATCGAAGCAATTGGTTTCTCATGCTTTGGTATGTCTTGAATTCTATTCTTTAAAAATAAGTGTGAGTATAATTAGCATTTTGTTATGCACATGGCTTCAGTGGAAGTATGCCTTCACTTAAAGGTGATATTCCTTTCTTTAAAAATAGGGTAGGATAACAGGAGAATAATAAATAAATTTGCATAAAAACACTCTTGAACTTGTGATTCCCTAAAATCATAGCTTTTTGAAATTTCTATTTGTTAACACTCAGGTTGTCCCTAGGCTCCTAATAGGGATACGGCCGAGGTAACCACAAACCAATCTTCTAATTGCAGGTTCTAGCCCACCTGCAATTGGAGAGGGCTCTCTCCTTTTGATTCAACCTTAGTTGATGATTTTAGGCTAGCTTTCTGACTTCAAGGGAGTGTTGATTGTGATTGGAAAGAAGGTAGGATTCTCAAACAAAGAGGCACGGTAAGATGTGATAAGTTTCGAACCATTGGGCATGGAGTTACAGATTGAGGCTTGCAAGCGTTTTCTGGGTCACAAGGGGATACGGAGCGAGATAGCCACACAGGATACAATTTTCTGTCTACTGAAAGTACGGAGTGAACATCAGGGATGAAAGGCAAAGGAGAATCATTTCATCATGCTGACAAAGAGGAGAAATGGATGAGTGGGATCCAGGAGCAGTTAAGAATTCCTAAGACATGCACTCATATGTGAAAGAAACAGCGTAAACCAGATCATTTAAGAATACAAGCTCATAACTATTTCTGAAGAAAACATTGAAAAACGCAGAATTAAACTTAAGGTGGAATGAAACAAATCTTAAGCTATTCTTTTTTCCTGCAGTTTAGAAAAGTGTAAAGGTGGCAAAAACATAAAATCAAACAGAGGAAAGGAACACTTATTGGATCATGTAGAAGCACAGGAATTTCGTGATCATTCCTTGGCCAAGAGAAAACATCAAGTAGTTTCACAATCCATGCTTTCAGCAATCTTTGATTATGGAAATTATGACAGTTACAGTGTGAGTCTCTGCTCGGAGAAAATGCTGGAAAGAAAACTGACCAACAACTACTACCAACTAACCAACCCCTCACAACATTGCTCAGGGTGGTATTTATAAGCAAATTATCGGAAAGACATCATTACAAGTGACCTCGACAAGTCTGCTTAGAACTCTTCAAAAATCCAAGTGTTGCTGGAATTAAATGCAAGTAAATCTTTTTGGCTGCGCTGGGGGCAGCTGGATCGGAACAGGTGACGAGGTAGTCCTTGGGGACTAGATGCGGTGCTGCTGAAGTGATTGTGCTTTGGGAACTGCAGTTCGGCTCTGGTGTGAATTGAATGTGCAATAATTACGATTTGAGAGCTTTAAGTAGTTTCGCCCTCTTTCTATGAATCTGCTGGAAGATATTAAATGTTCTCCTGCTTCGGGCTGCTGCTCAAGATATTCGCTGATACTCTTTGCCGCTACATTGATGGCTCCCGCCGTCGACTGATACTCTTTGACACACTTGATGCCTGATGATTTGATCTGATACACTTTAAACTCTGTGATTGATCTGCTGTTGTCTTTAAACCGGATCCTTTTGGCACGATCGGGCGATTTTCGGGCTCTTTCGGCGCGCAATGGACTAAGAAATCAGAAGATTCCTTGAAGATTCATCGAAATGGCCTATTTCCCGTAGCGATGCGTGATTAGTGCTTCGCGCTAATCGCGCATCGGAAACTGCCTCTGTTTCTTGATTTGGAGCTCCGAAGTGCGATTTTTCTTCCTGCGCGATGTTTCAGCTTTCTGGCTGCTGACGTAATCATGGCGTCGGCTGTACATCGGATGACGTCAGCTATGGTGGGTCCCTGGTACAGAGCGACATGGTGAAGTGCTGATACTGGAGGTAATGTGATGAAGAAACTCCGACGCGATATCGCAATATTGCATCGGCGGGGAAAGGAGAGTGTTAAAGTTGGATACTCAGCGCTTGCGACCGCCGATCGCCGATATTGCAATATCGCGTCGGCGGGGAACGGAGGGGTGAATGACTTGGATAGTCGGCACTTGCGACTGCCGATTGTAGATATCGTAATATCGCATCGGCGGGAGACGGGTGGGTGATGACCTGCATGGAGAGGAAAGTGCGATGTTGCGATGCGGTATGGCTTTGAGGTTGTAAGTTTTGGGAGGAAAGAGCAAGCAAGTGGGTGTGAAGGGAATTTGAGTTTTCGGAAGGTGTTCGATTACCTCAGAGGGATTTTATACTTTGGAAGGAGTCCATTGTATGTGGGAGGTGGTTTTGGAGGTTAAGGGTTCTTGCTGAGTTTCAGATAAACTGAGCAATTCCCGGGAGTACTTATGGTTATTTTTCAACCTGGGGGAGGGATATTACGTAGGGGGATTTCACTTAATATTAATAAGGGGATGGGAAGAATAGGGAGCTAAATAATAATGTTAGTGGTTAACATGGAGATGGTAAGAAAGCGCTAAGTTCAGGAGAGCTTAGGCTGTTACAAGGG
Organism: Pinus taeda; assembly: GCA_000404065.3. Classification (NCBI taxonomy): domain Eukaryota; kingdom Viridiplantae; phylum Streptophyta; class Pinopsida; order Pinales; family Pinaceae; genus Pinus; species Pinus taeda. The sequence goes on along the minus strand of APFE030585891.1, from coordinate 2,502 downwards.
GGTAGGACCATACTTAAGAGAAAATATGGAACAACTTTGAGTAGAGCAGATCTTTACTCGAGCCAGTGTTATGAAGATGATGGAACTTAAGAGGTGTCAAGCAGATCTTGACCTCTTTTTGGGGAAGTTAGTTAATGATTGGGGAGAAAAGGGAAGGGGAATCAGTTATACCTCTTTTGAGTTTCTTGCATACAAATCCTGTTGATTGTGTCCTGAATGATATGACACCTGAAAACCTGGAACTGGTCAGCAATTTATGATTCAACAACCTCAGAACTACCTACCCAGCCTACTTACCTAGCATTTTTTCTTCTTTTGTTTGGGGGTGCACTAAGACTTGCAAACCCGTCATTCATTTTTCTTTTGATGATTTCCTATCTACATACTACCCTTATTTCTTCCAGAGCCCAGATTAAGCTGTTGGGCTCCTCTGCTTCTCTACCTATCTAAGAATCTGCCAAGATTAAACTGTTTGGACAAATTTACAATCTCTATATTCTAAAACAGGAAATTTAAACCTAGGGAGACCAAGATTAAACTGTTTGGATCTCCCTTTAACTGAAAAAATAGCGATACCGAGAAAACTTTACAAAATTTGAAGGCAATTGAATGAACTTGAAGTAGCCTTCTTCACTTGGAGATTGCTAAGCAAATATGGAGCATTGCAGCAAGCAAAGTACGACATATTTGGCCTGTAAAATTCCAATCATAAAAAATGAATAACTTGCTGCAGCAGGAAGCTAACAGTGGCTCCACTTGGGGATGGCTTCTCCTTGTGAGAAGTCAAGAATAGTAGGTCAGAATGCCTTGGTTTTTAGTTTCTTGCTGTCTTCTGCAAAACTGTAAAGCGCCTCCTGCTTTCTTCCGCGTGCTTTCAGTATTATAAACTCTAAAAAAAAAAAAAAAACTGATATATACAAATATGTACAACCCAACTACCATCTGCCCTTTCAAGCAGGAGGATCATTGTAGTGTTTCAACATCCAGCCATTGATTGGGCCCTCCTCCGCTATGCTGTTATCAAGAGATTTGAGAAAGTAGGTGTTATTGCCTTGTACAACGCTGATAACGTATGGACCTTTCCACAAAAAATCAAATTTTGCATGTTTACCCTTGTCTTCTCTTCTTGCATCCCATCTTAGAACTTTGCTGCCTACCCAGAAATCCTCTGCTTTAGTTCTCTTATCAAACATTTCTTTGAGTTTCTCTTGTAGACCCTGAGCTCTATTGAAAACTTCTTCTCTGGTTTGCTGAAGGTGAATGGTCTGATTAATTCTTCTTTGCATGTCGTTTGGTTCAGCCTGAAGTTCTTGCAACAGTTTGATAGTAGGTATGCCGAGAGATGAAGGAAACCTGGCTTCCATGCCATACACAAGTTCATAGGGGCTCATCCCGATAGATTTTTTGGTGGACAGTCGGTCTGCCCATAGGGCATTGGTGAGCTTTTTGTGCCAGTTCTTTTTGTTCTCTTCTAGCATCTTTTTTATGATATTGATGAGGCTCTTATTGGAAGACTCGGCCAGGCCATTACCTTGCGGGTAGTAGGCTGTGGATTGACCTAAGGTAATGTGGTATTTGTGGTAAAAGTTAATGATTTTCTTAGATTTGAAAGCAGCAGCGTTGTCGGTAATGATTTTCTCCGGGCAGCCAAATCTAGAAAGGATGTTGCTTTCAAGGAACTGGATAATGGTGGAGTCATTGGCTTGCCTACATAGGATGGCTTCAATCCATTTGGTGAAATAGTCAGTGGCTGTTAAAATCCATTTGTGCTGGCCTGAGGAGGAGGGATGAATTTCTCCAACGAAGTCAAGACCCCATTGTTGAAAAGGCTTCTCAGTGGAAATGGGCTTTAGGGGCAGAGGCAAAAGCTTTCTTTTTCCTTCAATGATTTGGAATTTGTGGCATGAGGCAGTAAATATTTTCACATCTGTAAACAAAGAAGGCCAATAATAACCAGCTCGTAAGATCTTGTCCGCCGTAGATTTCCAATATAAGTGTCCTCCGCAGTCACCTGCATGAAATTCTCTCATGACGCTGTTAGTTTCATCTATAGTCAAACATTTAAGCAAAATGCCTTCATAATTTTTCCAAAACAAAGCACCATCTATGACACAAAAGTTTGATGATTTCATTCTTAAAAATCTTTTCTTAGTTCTGGACAATCCTGGGGGAGCGCACAGGTTTAACAATACAAAGAAAATATCAGAATACCAAGGTGACTGTGTGAAGGTATCACTGATCTGTGGAGTCGCCAACTCCGCTTCATCATCCAGTTGATTAATGTCTAGTGCTTGGAAGTTTGTTTCGGCCATTAGCTTGGCTAGCCCTTGTCCTTTTACGAGCTTGGTGGGCTTTATCTCAATGTCGTATTCAAAGATGCTAGCAATCCATTTGCCTCTTCTGCCTTCCAATCCTTCTTGAGTTAATATATCCTTTACAACAGCATTAGGGACATATGCGATCACATGGGAGTAGAGGATGTAAATTCTGAAGTCTTTAATG